>PVJD01003487.1:0-162128 GCA_004026545.1 Mormoops blainvillei | reverse complement strand
CTGCCCCCTCCCACACCATTCTTGGAGTATCTCTGTTGTCTCCTTTAGCAATCAAGACCAAGTCCCAGGCAGGGGTGCAGGACCAACATCCCTAGGAGGAAGTGCCCCCTTCCCCATCATTTTTATTTACTAGTCTTGTGTGAGTTTCCAACTGGTAGCCTGGCAGAACCCCTTGGGCCAGTTTCTCACAGACCTTCAGGAGCCAAACTCCGTGCCAGCCAACCCCCTTAGGCAACTGAGAGATGTGTCTACTGTACCAGAGGCCTTTGCTGCATGTGTTGTTCATACTCTGTTTCAGCATGTTGCAAATAGATGAGGCTAGTGGAAAGTTAGTGCTAACCCCTCAACCCAGTGGTGATACTGCCATGTTCTTTCCTGTGGGAACGAGATCAGGGCTTTGAAAGAAGGGCTGTGGACTTTAGGAGTGCTCCCAGTGTTTTCTGCACTCAGTGTAGTCTCCGAAGTGTAGCATTTATCTAGCAATGGATTTTCTATCAGGGACAGAATGTATAACCTGCTGTTTTCCGGAACAGAGTGTTAGGTTTTTATTTTATCTTGCCTTGTTTCCGTCATCCTCAATGGTATTCTGATTATCAGTGCCTCAAAAAGCAGGACTTGGCTAGTCTTCTAGGCTTCGAGACCATGCACTTTTTGGAGACGCCCCGCCCTTCTGCCTCCATGCTAGCTTTTCCTTCTCTTTTCTCTTTGTTCTTCTCCGGTGCATTCTTCAGTCAGAACGGGGAGATCACTTAATGTTAATGCTTTCTATTAAGATTATGTTCCAGAGGAGAAATTGAGCATTTACACTGTTAAGATAGGTACAGACTTACCTAAGAGATACTGTGGGCTTGGTTCCACACTGCCGCAATAAAGCAAATCCTGCAGTAAAGTGAGTCACATGATTTTTTTGGTTTCCCAGTGCATATAAAAGTTATGCTTATACTATATTATAATCTATTAAGTGTGCAGTAACATTGTATCTGAAAACAATGTATGCCCTGGCTGGGGTGGCTCAGTGGATTGAGCACTGGCCTGCAATCATGGGTTCAATTCCCTGTCAGGGCACATGCCTGGGTTGCAGGCCAGGTCTCCAATTAGGGGTGTGCGAGAGGCAGCTGATCAATGTTTCCCTCCCACATCGATGTTTCTCTCCCTGTATTTCTCCTTCCCTTCCCCCTCTCTAAAAAATAAATAAAAATCCTTTAAAGCATGTATAAAAACAATGTGCATGTCTTAATTAAAAATAGTTTTGCTAAAAAATGCTAAAATGGCACTCATAGATTTGTTTGATGCAGGGTTGCCACAAACCTTCAATTTGTAAAATGTAGTATCTGGGAGGCATAATAAAAATGAGATATGCCTGTCATTGCTGGGCTTCAGTAGGTGTTTTTGTTACTTATTTGTCTTACTGTACCTATACATGTTAGTACAGCGATCTGTGTTCTGATAACTTAGATGATACAGTATACACACATGTAACTATGGGAAACTACCATTCACTGAATGTCAAATTAGTCTGGTGTTTAGAATTGTCCAGGGTAGCATGTGTTGTTCTTTAAGAGACGATTTAACTAAAACTAAAACATGGAAATCATAGCAAAATAAATTTTAGTCTCACAAAACCTTGAAACGAGATTATCTGAATGATTTTAAGTTAATTAGACATTCTCTTTTGAAGGAAATGACTTTTGCTTGGAACCTCCAGCTGCTTTTAAAATACACATTTCTCATATAATGTGCCATGGAAAAACTGATTAGATAACATGGTTTGGAGTACCAGCTTTATGGTAGTATTTGGACAACAGTATTTACAAAACTTGTTTCATGAATTGCCAAAGCAAAGACGAGGCTTTATTTCTCAGAGGACTTTGCGTTTCTTGGCTTTTAAAATTGATAACCATAGTCCTGGATAGGAACATTTCTTACATTATAATCCACAAATCAAAAACCTCTGCCAGAGGCAATGGAGAGCTTGGGAAAGGCACTGGAGCCCACACCAACCGTGGGAAGTGCTGGCAGACGTAATATCGCCTGTTAACACCCCAGATTGGGAGCCCCCTGCTCTGTCAGGTACGGCTGCAACCAGATTCAGAATGGTTCTGGTGTACCCAGGCCAGCCTTCGTCGCTTGCCACCCCCCGACCCCCAGCCCCCACGTCTTCAGACCCTTCCAGAGTGACCCTTCATGCGTTCTAAGGCCCTTCTGTCCCCTGAGCTTAGGTGCAGGGAGCACAGGCTGCCAGGAAGTAGTGTCTTTGTCTCCGGGGCTAAGCGCACACCTCTAAATGGACACCTACCACCTCACCCTAAAGCAGCGCTGCACTAGACATCCGGGAAGGCTGGGCCTGTGGGAACCTCTAGCTGAGTTTGAATCAGTCCTGATAAGTAAGCATTAAGCAGCACCTCTCACAGTTCCTGGGTGAGACTGATAGGAAGTCGACCCTGAATAGCAAGGCGTACAAGTCTGAATAGAATGTGCTTGCAGTTGTTTTTGCAAAGGCCCATCTCAGTACGGCTGAAATAACGTGTTAGGGCTTGATCGAGGGAATTTCTTGGCAGGTAATTTTGAGTGGCAGCTTTGGACTACCAGTGAAAACTTGGCTTATGTGAATTTTAAGGAAAACCTTTTAGATGACAGGACTATGCTGTCTTAGATCCTATTACAAATACATTTGATACATTGCAAATGTCTGAAGTTTGAAATTTGAATCTTCATTTGTTTTCTGTTTTAGAACCAAAGGTCAACTCATCAACTTTGGAGGATAAGTAAATTCCTAATACAGATTGTTTTTCTCCTAAACACACTGTGTTTCTGAATTTTTAATGGTTTTGTTATATTTTGTCTTTTGTCTGTATCTACCAATGTGTGTATTTAGAATTATCATAACAAATACATTAAATTTAAAAGCATTTTCAAATGATTTTCTAAAATTATTTTTTCACATGAGTATAATTGTTGTTCTTTTATGTGCTTATAGAGGTAAGGGACCAAAGACTGTTCTGTTTGATCTGGATAAATAACTGAGTAGTCCTGGAAAAATAAGGAAAGTGTGTAGAAAGGACATTTGTAAACATGCATTTATTCTATTTTTATTTTATATTAGTAAATTACAGTTCGTGAAACTTCAGACCAGGGATTGCAAATGGTCCTGTAAGAGCCAGGTCTGTACATAAATGAATCAAATCTAAGACGGGAGTGTATGGAGGTCTGGGGGGGACCAAGACAGAGCTTTTACCACCACCCCCACACCCCCACACATACCCCACCTGTCATTGACATGGGATACCGAACCCATTGCGGGGAGTCTTCCCATTTCCCTAGAGAACCCATAGTCCCCTTTGTATGTGAAATTCTCCAAGTCTTAAATACTATCACCAAATTCAGACTGTACATCAAATAACTCCTCCCTCTACTTTATGATTTCTGCTTTTTATTTTTAAAAGTTTAATCGTGATAGGATACTGCAGAGGATACTGTAGATACATTTGATAATTAAAAGGTATAGCATATATCCCAGCTAGCTTGAAGAACCCTCCATTTTGACTGATTTTAGTCAGTTAACATAATTCTGGGGGCCCTGACCTGCGTGACTCAGTTGGTTGAGCATTGTCCTGAAAAGCAAAAGGTCTCTGGTTGGATTCCCAATCGGTACGTGCCTGGGTTGGGGGCTTAGTCCCGCTTGGGTCGCTTCCGAGAGGCAACCAGTCGATGTTTCTCTCCTCCTCTTTCTCCCTTCCTTTCCCCTCTCTCTAAAAATAAATAAAATATTTTTTTAAAAACATGGTTTTGGGGTTTTTTATTGTGTTAATACCAGTTTTTCATTTTATCAGTAAGACAGCTTAATCTTCAAAACCAAGTAATGTTGCCTAATTCAGAACAAAATTAGGAAGCTTTGACAAATCACAGAGCTTTTGCTTGTTTCTTTTTTGCATGTTTTTTTCTTTGTCTATGACATCTTAAATTTGAAGTGTGCTGTTTGCTCATAGAATATTTAACATCTTGGTAGGAAAAGGTTTTGGCACCATCCAAGGTCTCATTGGTTGGTAATTGTGTTCTTGTTTTGTCTCTTATACCAAGGTATCTGCCAGAAATCCTTTGCCTATTCGTTTCTCTTGTATGTTAGTTTTAAGGTTGCTGGATTTCTTTTAGCTGGAAACTTCATTTTGTAAATATTTTGGGGAACTGGTCTTCTTTTTTTTGGAATATTTTGCGTTGGCAGGTTTTTTCTCCTTAAGGTAGGTTGCATTTGTGGTATGTCATTGCCCATTTACCTTCTTAAATTAATGTATTCCAAGTTCCTCTTTTGACACTGTAGGCTAAAAATTGAGAATTGCTTCAGTTTGATTCTATAGCACTTTGTATTTCAGAAAGTTAGTTCCATTGATCGAGGATTTACTCTTTGATGAGTTTTGTTCTCTGGGAGCAGAATGAGCTATAATATCTAAGACCCTTGGAATGACTGCTTTTAAAAAGCCAGTGGCTTCTTTCTACTTTTGAATGTCATTGTTTGAACCCGTGGCTGGTGGTTCGACGTCTGCTGTACTTGCTCATGAGAAACTCAGATTGCTGTCTAGTCCTACCCGCTCTGCTGACATCAGAGAAACACATGTTAGGCCAGTGTGGACATGGACGTGGAGGTTTTCTTCCCCTTAAAGCAGGAGCGGGCTGGAACCCCAGAGGTCCCCCTTCTGTTTCTGAAACATTGGCCTTCCATCAGCTGACCGAGGTTCACAGCAGCGTAAAGTCGTGGCCAGGTTGTTCCTGGTTGGAAGTTCTTTCACTGCTTCTAGGAGGGTGTGTATATAACGCTGTCTCTTTAGTTTAACCAGTATAATATGATCAAGACAAGAGTTCTTAAGCACCTGACCAGTGGGGCTCGTGTGCAGCCACTCTCCATGTGGGCGCCATATTTCTGTTCAGAAAGATGGAAGAGAATCCCAGGAATTTCACTGCAAAACAGGATCTGGCTCACCCTTAAGGCTCAGTAAAGTCCTGTCACCAGCCTCTGGAATCCCCGCCTCAGGAATACCAAGCAGCCCAGTGGCTCTGTCTTGAGGAGACAAGTGGCTCTGATTTGGAGCTGGAGACTCCTGACTACATTTTAAAGAAGGTTGCATATGGGCGCAGAGGAAATAAAATCCTGTCATCTTCTCAAGAGCCCAAGGATTTAGTTCACTGAACCCCTTTCCAGTACGTCAGGGTCTTTTCTGGGCTCTCTGGATCTGAAAATGAGCATTTCACATGGAGAATGCACATGGGTTTTCATGGTTAAAGAATAAAAATCTGCTCTTAAAAAACCAGGATTATTATGGTTATGAATATAATATGTAAGTGTTTTGAATATAAAACCCTTGTGAACCAGAAAATGAAATAATTTCTGCGTGTGCATGTATATGTACATATAAAGGAATTAAATGTGAACTTGCTACCGAAAAAATATATTTGACAGCATCCTCCCCGATGAATGTCTTTAGTCACCATATTTAGCAGTGGTTGTCGCACTTCACAATGCGCCATCCTAGTTATGAATGTCACTTCACCCTGTGAGTAGGCACAGACACTCCGGGAAAGTTGAGCTGAGGTCAGGATGCTGGAGCGGAGCTTTTCTCAGTGCTGCAGGATAGCCGGTGGTCAGTGTTGAGTTCTAACTGCTTGGCACTCAGATTGGATCTCTCTCTGGCTGGCTGTGCACCAGCTGGTGCAGTGTTTGGAGAAGGAGTGACACGTAGGTAAAGAGCTCAGCACTTAAGGGGAGGCTTTACCAAGAAGAAATCTCTGGCAGACATCCCACACTGGCGCCCGTGTTTGCTTCTCATACCAGCTTTCTTTGGCCTCTGCAGTGTTTTGTTTTATTTTGTTTTGTTTTTGCTTTATTTGAATTAGTTGCAGGCATTTAAAAACTGGGAGACTTTACAAAAACCCAAATTTCTAGCATTGCTTAAAATCAGAAGATCCGGCAATCGCGGGCTACCTTGTAAGCTCCTGCCCTGTGCGAGGCACTGTAACACAGCAGTTCTTGTTCAGTTATCACACCATCCGAAGAAGTAAGGTGTTCCCATTTTACAGGTGAGCAGACTGAGGCTAGGGAAGAATGTGACTCATGCAAGGCTCCACAGTGAGCAGAGCTGGGATTGGAAGTCAGGTGGTTTGACCCGCGACCCCCTGGCCCATCCTACTTGGCTGTAGCTCCCCACCCAGTTCCTGGGCTTCAGACCCTTGTGAACTCTTAAGTCGGCCCTTGTGCAGAAAACTCACCCTCATCCTCAACTTTTTTCAGTCTTCTTGCTTCAGAGAATGTCTCATTATACCCACAGGATTTTAGTCTGTAGAGGTGCCTAAGTGACGACATGAAGTCAGTGGCTTTGAAAGAATTTATGACGTTTCCTGAGAGAAGAGGATATGCCTCATTATATGAGTCTAGACCACAAAATTTGCCCTTTACCCTTGATTTAAAAAAAAAATCTTCACCTGAGGATATGCTTTATTGATTTTAGGAAGAGGAAGGGGGAGAGAGAAACGTCAGTCAGCTGCCTCCCATACCTGCCCCAATCAAGAACCAAACCCACAACCTAGGTATGTGCCCTGACTGGGAATCTAACCTGCAACCTTTTGGTGTAAGCGACAGTGCTTTAACCAGCTGACCTGCCCAGCCAGGGCATTTAACTTCACCAATTTCTTTTTGATCCTTCCATTCCGGCAGCGATTCTTAACATGGGGCCAATGAAGCCCCAGGGGATTATAGGCAAAACTGTCTGCAGGGATCGAGAGAGAGCAGGGAGTCACAGCTTTCATCTGATTGCTAAAAGGACTCAGAAAAAGGCTATTAGAAATTGAGAGAAGGCAAAGTGACCAGTGACCTCCCCGCACAGGGAGCCCAAGAAGTGGTGTAAGGTACTGTCCCTTCAGACCTGGGGCAGGGAGCTTGCGCTGGAGCAACAGCCTCTGCTGCCCACTCGGCTGCTGCCCCACACCCCGCACCCATTCTCCACCCTAATCCCAGATCCCTAGCCGCAGCCACCCCAACCATCTCCTTGGAGATCTGAGTGCCTCAGCAGCAGGACTGCTGACTTGGGGGTGGGATCGCTGTCTGGGGTGGGCCCATTCTGAGCGCTCTGGGGTGTTGAGCAGGATTTCTGGCCCCACCTACTCAATGCCAGGAGCACACTCCTCCCCCGCCATTGTGACAGCCACAGATGTCCCCAGGCACTGCTCAGTGTCCCCTGGGGAGCAGAACCACCCCAAATGAGAACCCCAGCTCCAGATTATCTAGGTTTTGACAACCACATGGGTGATGCCTGCAGAAAGTCTTTCCCATGAGCCATTTTTGGCTGGCTCATCTCCTAAAACCAGGATGCAGTGGGCTGGTTTTCAGAAGTCTCTGTCCTTTAGTCCTTATTCCCATATGCTTCCACTGAGACCTTGCAGCCCCTCCCATCTAAAAATGAAGTCTGTTTCTCTGGCCCTTGTACCTTGCCTCGGCCAATAGACTGCAGCAGAACTGATGCTGCCATAGACTGAAGGTTTGTGTCCCCCTGAAAATTCATATATTGAAACCTAATCCCAATGCAGTGGTGTTAAGAGGTGGAAACTTGGGAGGTGATTAGGCCATAAGGGTGGAGCCCCCATGAATGGGATTAGTGCCCTTATAAAAGAGACTCCAGAGAGCTCCCTTGCCCCTTCAGCCAGACAAGGACATGGGTAGGGAAGACAAAGTATGTAGCCATATTTTGCCAAGCTGTGTTTAAAAACCATTTCCCCCTTCATCCCTTCCATCTGGGCTCCTTGCCTCATGGTCTCCTGAGAATGGGCATGAGACCCACAGTACATGCACTCCCCCAGTTCGAGGGACACTCCACATTCCACTACCTCGGAGAGCTTGGTTGACTAAATAAAAGTGAGGTGACACTCTCCTCCCAGACCACAAACAACTGTGTGTGGATGGCTCTGTGGGGTCATGAGCAATTAGGATAAGGTGAGCCTGAGTATTCCCTTTTTAGGTCACAACCATCACTTTGATCATAGTTACCAAATGTTCACTACACTTGACTGCTCTGCACAGCCCGAGACTGCAGGGAGCCAGCTGTAGCCAGACTTCTCAGGGGACACGGCGTCTCATGCGTTCTTTTCCCATGTACACCACTCTGGTTGAGGCCCCCGTATGTCTCACATCTGCTAGCAGTCCTTGCCCTCAGCCTCTCCCCTCAACAGCCGTCATTTGTATTGGTTAGCATGGGTCTTCATAACCAAATATCGCAGTCCGGGTGCCTTAAACAACAAATTTATTTCTCCCAGTTCTGGAAGCTGGAAGCCCAAGGTCAAAGTTCAAGGTTCTGGCATGGTTGGTTTCTCTTGGGCCTCTCCTTGGTCTGCAGATGGGTGTCTTCTCCCTCTGCCCTTGTGTGGTCTTCCCACTGTGCACACATCCTTGGTGTCTCATAATAAAAGATCCCCTTCCTACACCTATGACCTCAATTAACTACGCCTCTTTAAAGCTCCCACGTCCAAATACATTGGGAATAAGCGCTTCAATGAATTGGGAGTGGCACAACTTAGTCCATAACCCCATCTTAGCATCCTAAAACAGCTCAGAACTTGGTGGCTGTCCATTGGTTACTAGATAAAACCTGGATTCTGCCCAGCATCTGAGAGCCCTAAACCCACCCTCTACCTTCTTGTTACCCCACACATCCTCTGTCCCTCAGCACACAGGACAGTTTCCTTGTCAACCTTGTTCCTTTCTCCCATTGCGGTGTCTGTGCCAGTCCCTTTTCTTTGCCCAGTTTGAGCCCTAATCCTTGGAATCCCAGTCATCCTCCCAGCCTCAGGGACCAGGTCCTCCTGTTACCTGCTGGGCTGTGAGCACATCCATCCTTCCACAAGGTGGCACTGTTTCCAGTGGAGGCGCTCAGAGGGTGACCTGTGGTGAGGTCAAGGGCTTTCACTGTCCCACACTGAACTGAAAGCTCATGTTGACTGTGACCCTGTACTCGTCACAGCCAGTCTGCTCACAGCTGTAACATTTCATAAAACTAATAGGGGCCATTACTATAGGAAGTTTCGGCAGAGCTGAGCAGTCAAGGTGTGTGATTTCACTGAGGACCACACCCTCAGAGTTCAAGGAGGCCTCCCAGCTGTTTGACCAAACAGGAGAGGGCAAGGCCCTGTACAGCCAGTGTGGGGAGGTGGTCAGAGCCCCGGGTCAGAACCCCAGCCACGCCAGGTGCTCAGAGTCCCGGGGAACCCCAGGAGTGATGTGATGAATGTGGAGGTGTGGGACTTTGAGCACTTCCTGCCCATGCTGCAGACTGGCCAAGAACAAGAATGAGGGTGTATGTCATACTGTGGGGAGTATGTCAAAGGCCGTAGGGCAACGCGTGACAAGGAAGGGAACACCACTGCCGTGGGTGCTGGTATCTGACATGTTCCATCACACTGACCGAGAACACGACAGGAAGAAACAGAGATGCTGGTGGCAGAGTACGAATACAGCAGCGGTTGTATCAGCGGTGAAGAGCTCGTCTGCCCAGTGCCGAATGGCTGAAGACGTGCCCCGGGTGCCCAGTGTACCCATTCCGCTGTGCCTTCCCTGGTGTGAGACTGTGCATGTAGCCCCAAAGGCTCCCTAGGTTCTCTTGTCACAGCTCTTTTCCCAGCCTGTATCTCTTGAATGATGTTTGCCATAAGCATTCGCCAAATAAGCATGCTCTCTGTGCCCTAAACAAACACACACACCAGGAGTGTCACCCCGCAGGCATGCAGAGCACCCGAGATACTACACTGCTACACCGCAGACTGTGGATTACATCAAAGCATAATGGCCTGGGTGCCCAGCCGTCTGTGTGTAGACTCTCCTTCCACCCCTCCCTTTAACCTAGTTCAGTGGTCCTCAAACTTCAGTGTGCATAGCACCACCATATACAACAAAAACTTACCCTTTTATATTTACACTTGGAAACGTGCTGTCAGAGACAGCTCACGGTGTCCTTGTGATCCTTCTGGATTAGGATCTAGACCAGGCATAAACCAGCCTATGATGCTGCCCAGCTGGTGTCCTGGGACTAAGCTTGTCCTACAACAGCATTTGTCAATTGGACAGTGGGGACACCTGTTGCGGTGCTCCCGGTATGGAGCGGGTAGAGTCCACTGACACTGCTCAACACTCCAAAGTGTCCAGGATGGCTCCACTCCAGAGAATGAACTGGCCCAATGTCAGCAGTGCCTAGATCAAGAAACCCTGCCCCTGCCCTAGACCAAATAGGATATATGTATGTAATATATACATATTTATTCTTCCTGGCATAGAACAAGGTCAATAACCATCCACCTGCACTGGTTTCCTTAGGTGGGGCCCTACTCCAGGTGAGGACAGTGCTTTTGACCTGAGGCAGGTCACCATGGGAGCGAGGTGGAGATAGCTCCACAGGTTGTCTCTTCTTCCTCAGAGCCCTCATTGGCTGAAGGACGAGACACCCTTCCACCCCAAGAGACACTTGCTTCTGTGCCCTCAATTGGCACGACTTCGTGGGCCAGAGCTTCAGGAACAGGTGGCAAACCCTGCTGGAGGTGGAGGCCGTCAGCATGCAAGGAAGCCAGGGCAGAAGGGAGCCTCCACCTCCCTAGCTGCTCAGCATCGCTGGCAGCACTGGTGGCTCATGCAGCAGTGGCAGCCGGTCTCAGTCCAGAGAGCTCCAGGTCTGCGCTCACACTTGGACTGAGTGTCCGGCCCTTGCAGCTTGGGCAGACCAGACTCCCTTGTTGAACTCTCTCTCTGGCTGCAATGGCATGGCTTTTCATGTCCTCCCAGTGTCCATCCCTTCCCTTGCCAGTTTGGGTTGGGTCCAGACTTCTCCTGTGTGATTTAGGAGAGGGTGGCCCCAGCATGAGGGTAAATCCTGAGGGATCTAAGCCAGCCAGCTTGGCCCCATTCCTCTCATCTGTGCCCATTTGGAATGGGTGGTGTGGGACTCACGCTAGACAAGAAACCATGAGGGGAAGCTGGCACAAGAAGGCACATGTAGAACTTACATGGAACATACCTTGCAGCATTTCTTTAACAGCAGAAAATTGGAAATAACGTGTAGTGGTTTAAAAATAAGTCCACAAATTCTTTTCTCTCTTCAATTAGCAATAATCACACCTTGGCACAATACTGCCACTGCGCAAAGCTCACACTAATTCTTTGATGCTCCTCCTTTCAAAAGGTGGGGCCAAATCCTTTCCCCTTGAGTGTGGATTGGATTTAGTGCTTCACTTCTAATGGAATGTGGCAGAAGTTATGCCATGTGATGGCTGAGACTGGGTCATAACAACGACAGCTTCTACCTGGTGCGCTCTTGCTCAGGGAGGAACATCTTGGAAGCACATCTCACCACCCAGTTGAGATTTCAGATGGGGGAGAGAGAAATATCTATGGATTTCCTTCTGCATGCGCCCCAACCAGGGACCAAACCGGTAACCTAGGTACGTGCTCTGACCAGAATTGAACCCAGCAACCTTTTGGTGTGCGGGTGACGCTCTGGTCAACTGAATCATCTGACCAGGGTTGGGATAATTTTTAACTCAACAATAGATAACTAATATGTACATGTCTACCAATAGGAACCTAAGCCAATGAATTATGAAACATTCAAGCAAATAAATAATCAGCCTTTAAGTTTGGGAGGCTCAGGTACAAATGGAAGCCTATATACTGTATGTGTAAATATTTTAGCATAAATCAAGATGGCAAAAAGTTAAATACAGTATAGTAGGGACCCCCATTTGAGGGGGATATGTTTCAGAATTTTTTTTAAAAATTTTTATTTATTTTTAGACAGAGGAGAAGGGAAGGATAAAGAGGGAGCGAAACATCAGTGCATGGTTGCCTCTCATGCGCCCCTTACTGGGAACCTGGCCCACAACCCAGGCATGCTCCCTGACCTGGAATCAAATCGCTGACCCTTTGGTTCGCAGGCCAGCGCTCAATCCACTGAGCCGTACCAGCCAGGGCAGCATTTTGTTATATGATCTTTATTGGTATTGGGCTAAAGTCTTTGATGATACCCTTCCCAATAAATGGGCTTTTAAATTTGAGGACTATCTACTGGTGGCTTATATTTAGCAGAGCTTGGGATGCTGGGTCCAGAAAGATCTGGGTCTGAATCAAGCACTTGACATGTGTCAGTGATGCTCAGAGAGTTGCCTCAGCTAGACAATGGACAGACGGATGGATGGATGGTGCTGTCACCTTCTCTGCAGGTGGCAAGGCATGAATGAGATGATGTAGACAAAGCCTCAGAACTGTACTTCCCACAGAGCAAGGCGTCAATAAAAGCTGATTCTCATTATTAAAATTTTTAGTTTAGTGTTAACCAATCTTCCATACTTTAATTATCGGGTGGATCCACTTGTCCTTTGGCTTAAAAATACCGTTAAAGTCCAACTTTCTTTGTGGAATCTTGATGCTGAGGAAAAAAAATAAAAGATTGCCACTTACATGAATGACCTGAGAAGTCTTCAAATGATTCAGGCCTGGCCTGACATTGCCACTTACCGGGCCTCAGTTTCCTCTTCCGTAAAATGGAGCCATGATGGTCCCTGCCTCACAGGGTTGTTGGGAGATCGTGTTTGTTCGTGAAGAGCACTTAGAATTCATCATCAAAATGTACTGTGTGAACGTAGGCACCTGAAGCAGCTGACTGCAGTGGTTTATGCGCTCAACTCAAGTTCTGCGTAGAGCCCCGTCTGACGCAGCTGGGCTTTTGTGCTTGTTGTGGTTCCAGCACCCAGCCTCCCACGGCTTTTCCCCCCCCTGCCGCCGGGGCCAGCTTCACCTCCCAGCCCACGCCTGGGATGGGCCCTACTGTGGCCCTGCCGTTTACACCCACGGCCACCCGACCACCCAGGTCTGGCAGACCAGCAGGATATAGTGGGTGCCAGCCCCACTCCAGCCGGGACTCTGACTATGGCAACGGACTCCCGGACCCCACCCTGACACCCACCACTGCTTCCTCCTACCAGGTATCAGCTCACCTTTCTCTGACTAGCACCTGTCCTTCCATGAAAACATGGATGGTGTTGAATGAAAGAGTGATGAGGGCAGCCTGTACTAGCAGACAGTCCAGGACATGCCTTTACCCTCCTCATGCTCCTGTCCCTGTCCCTAGAGGTGATGGGAGATGGGCTCCTCCTTGGGCCCTTCTGTTGTGGATGATGCCACTTTCCCCCGCTCGGAACCCTAGGCCACAGAGCTGGCCGCTGGGTTTCCACTTGCAGTTGCCAAGGCACCCCAGGCTGCACGGGGTCCATCCCCTGCCCTTCCAGCCTCTGCCACCCACAGGCTGTCCCTGGTTGGGTCAGTACATGGCACCACAGGCCACCTGGGTAGCCAAGCTTCGCACTTCGGCTCAGCCTCCTGCCTCCCCCTCTTGCCATTGTTTCTCCCTTTGACTTCTCCTTCCATTCCAACCCTCCCATGCTTCCGCCCCCTCCCAAAGCCTGACCTCTGCGTTTCGTCCTTGCCTACATGTAGTCCCCGATCCACCAACAACCCGAACCCTACTGTGAGACAAAATCCAGGCGTGCTCCCTGCTGCCCTCGGCACAGCACCCAGATCCTTGAGAGCCCCCTGTCCCTGTATGGCGTGAGCGAGGGCACACCTCACCCTTTCTCCCTGCTCTCTGTGTCTTTCCCGTGGAAACCCTCTCGTAGGACAGCTATGGCTACGAACCATTGACAGCCGTCAGTAGCTACGAGAACAAAGAATATCACCCGCCTGCTGTGGGCCTGCCTCAGCTCCCTGCCACGGCCACGCTCTGCCAGCCAGGTGGGTCTCTGCAGGGTCGGAGGGTGGGAGCAAGGGCATGGGAATCACCACATTAGGGTCACATTTAGACATTCGAAATTCATAGGAAAGCCTGCAGCAATGGGAATGTCAGGACTCCCTTTTCAACGAGGGGCCTGTGTGTGTGAGAGAGAGGAAGTACTAAAAAGGGAGCTGATAGTATTTTCCAAGGAAGCTTTTCCAGGGTGGAAGGGGGTAAGTTCTGCTGAGGATTTGTATCTTAGAAGTGGAAGAGAAAAGGAACGCATTGAATATATACTCCCGTTATGACACAGAGGAAGAAGAGTGAAAAGGAGTGGAGGGCACTGGTCACAAATCAGTCCCAGGCAGGATCAGAGCTCAGGACCGGAGGCCTGGGGTTCGAGCCTGTAGCTCAGGCCTAGATGTGGGGGGTGGGGGGCGGTCCATGGCCAGTTGCGCCTAGGGCTCATCCACAAGCAGGGCTCTGTGTTTGCTCTGGCAGGTGGGGAGGCTGGTTAGGGTGGTCACAGGGAGCGTGGCTCTCACTCTGTGCTCCCTGGGGACGGGGGTGCAGTGTGGCTCTTCTTGCCCTCCAGGAGCCAAAGGAACTTACTGTCAGCCCAGCAGTGGGTACAGCCAAGCGCAACCCCTGCAACACATGCCCACTACTGAGGGAGCACAGCCAGCCAGCGTCCCATCCTCTAGTTACACCTACCCCCCAACGTCCGGCATCCAGCCCTCACCCTCCATGGCCACCCGACCTTCCTACACGCCGTCCTCATCCTCCTATAGCTTCGCCTCCACCCCATACACAGGTGAGGCAGTGGTTTGCTTGAGTGCGAATGCAGGCAAAGCCTGTTACTCTGTTTGTAGCTAAAATAAACATCGTCCTCGAAACCAACTCATTTCCCTCTTGTTCTTCTCTCTGCCTCTTAGGACCAAGGCATCCGAGCTGTTACATGTCGGTGTACTCAGCAGCTGGTCCTTATGATCCCCCACCGCTCCCCCCACAGATGCAGCCTCCACCCCCTCCACCTCAAGCCCCGAAGCCTGAGGACTTGTCCCCGTGGGGTGGCTCAGGGAACAGCTCCAGTACCAGTTCTGCTGGCAGCTTCACCAAGAAGCCACTTGTTCCCGCCAGGCTGCTGAAACCCAAGAGTGGGCCCAGGCAGCCCCCGCTTCACTACTGTGACCTCTGCAAGATCAGCTGTGCCGGTGCTCAGGTCAGCACCCCATGCCTGACACCTGGCAGGCTCCACCACCTTCCTGCCCCTCCCTTGTCCCCTGTGGCCAGCTAGAGGTCAAGATCGTGGCCTGCCCAAAAGAGGCCTGTTATTAAGCTTGGTTCGCAGGCTGGCACTCAATCCGCTGAGCCTCACCAGCCAGGGCTGTAAGCTTGGAACGTCAAATGTGTCAGAATCACCTTAAGGTTGCTCTGTTGGTGTTTGAGTGGAAGAAATGAGAGCAGCACAGCACTCACTGTTGGCCACAGAAAGAACTTGAACTCCAAGGCAAGCGTGGCTTCTCCTAATTTGGGGTAGGAGAGGCAGTTAGTGCCCCCTCTGTGAGCGGTGAGGACCCAGGCAAACACGACTACTTGTGGTGCGCCTTGCTGCAGGGCTGCGTAGGCAGGGCCATGGGTGGGTGACCATGGGCATGGTGAGCGTGTGTATGTGTTGTCTCAGAGGAAAGAAGGTGGGCTCCAGAGCTGACCTCCCGGGCTCATAGCCCAGCCCTGCCATACGCTCACCCCAGCAGGCGTCACAGCCTCTCTGAGCCTCAGCCTTCCTGTGGGACAGGATCTGCCTGAGCATCACCACTCAGCATAGCATGCGGCACATACGCGATGTGGCCTGGAAAGGTCAATTCTTGTTATTCCCAGTTCTGCTAATATTTAATAGCTGTTTTTTAATTAGAATTTTTATTGAGATAGTTATAGGTTCACATGTAATTGTAACAAGTAATGCAGAGAGGTCCCATGTACCCCTCCCCCAGCTTCCCCCAATGGTAACATTTTGCGAATTGCAGCCAGGATGTTGGGTTGACATGGTCTGCTCTTGTTCAGACATCCCCAGCTTTAGTCATACTCATTTGTATATGCGTGTGTATGTGTGTGCTCTGTTGCTTAGGTAAAATGTTCACAAGATTCCTACTTTCCAGCAAGTAGGAATCCCACTCCTGCCCCTGCCTCCCATCTGCGCCCAGGACCAACTGGTGCTGCCTTGTGTATTTTCCAGAGATGTTTTTATTCCATGCATGTTGACTCTCAGCACAGTCTGAGGGCACTGGCTTAGTGGGCTCACTTCATGTATGTTTGCTGTAGCTTATCTCGCCCTAAAGGTTCCAGGAGAGGAGCCTGGGATGCCACCTAAGAGCTTGGTCATTTGCTAGATGCAGTGAGATATTTTGGGCCCAGTGGCACAGAATGAGTAGGTCTGTGACCCACGGTGGCCTCTCTCACATGGGGCCCCTCGGTATTAGCAGTGTTCTAACAAGGAAGTGCAGCGTGTGTCCTTGCCTGGTTTCTGAAGTCAGACGCTGAAAAGCCAGAATTGTCTTTCAGAGCAACCCTCAAGACCAAATGGGTGATCCTTTGAGGATGGTGGCTTAAGAAACTCATTGATTTTTAGAAAAAAAATAAAAAGAGAAAAGAAAAAGAGACCTGAGGTCTTTCAAGTCAAGCATCTTGAATCTGCTGATTGGGCTTAAATAAAATGGTGCCTGAGACTGGAGGGCCGGGGATGGTGGACCTGAGTTTCCCCCTCAGGCTCACGCACACCCTGCTGGTGATCTGCAGGGGACAGGGAACGATGCAGTGCCAGTGAGCACACCCCCCCCCAGGACACTCTCACTATCTGCCAGCAGACCTACCGCGAGCACCTGGAAGGGCAGAAGCACAAAAAGAAGGAGGCAGCTGAGAAGATGGGCATCCAGCCCAACGGCAGCCCGTGTGGGGCGCCGGTGCAGCTGCACTGCGGCCTTTGTGACGTGTCCTGCCCTGGGGCAGAGGCCTATGCTGCCCACATCCAGGGGACCAAGCACCAGAAGGTAGGATATCCACATGGGCTTAGGCAGGGCAGCCCTCGGAGCAGCCCGGCTTTCCACACTCGGGCCCCAGCTGGGCATCCCGTGCATCAGAGAGGGCACCGATGAGAGGAACCTTTCCCTTCAGAGCCCGTGTGTCCTTTTTCCTTAGAAGCCAGACACCTTCTCCCAGTTATAAAAGTCCCACCCGCCTCTGGACAAAAGCATGAAGCGATACAGGGCTTGTACCCAGGCCCCTGAGAAACAGTTCTTGGCATTAGGTGTGTCTAACTGTTTACACGACCAAGAATTTGAACATTGATGAGGTCAGATAATATATTCTGTTTGGGGTCCTGCTTTTTAAAAACAAAATTAAATAAATAAAATTAAAAGAGTAAGTTTTAATGTCAAGGATATTGAGGATGGGATGTTCCCAGATCCTAGGTGTACATGCGTTCCTGCAGAATGCAGACGTGTGTCTATGGACATCTGCACACACACGTCTTAGCAGGTGGCCCCATCCACGTCTCCATCCCCACATTCTGTGTCTCCATCAGGGTGGGCGCCAGTTGGTGCTTGGGATGCAGAGAATGTCCCTGTCTGTCAGCCCAAGGCAGTGGAGTTTGGAGGAAGGAAGTCAATGTTAGCCCGCACAGGGTATTGTTGTATTATAGGACCTGTGTGCACATGACTAGTGAGGGCCTAGAAGCCAGACACAATTTAGGAAGGACTCCTAGAGGGAGTGGTGCTTGCGAGAGCTTGGTTGCTGGGGACTGGTACGGGAGCACTGACTCTCACTTCCGCAGGTTGCCAGCCCTCCCACACCCACTGAGCTACTCTTCCTTCCTCTTGAAGAAGGTCAGTCAGGCCTGCAGTTGGTCCTGACAGGGGAACCTGGGGCTGTTCCAGGTCTTCAAGCTGCATACCAAATTGGGGAAGCCCATCCCCACCATAGAGCCCGTGCCAGGGAACTCCAGGTCAGCCCAGACCGCCTGCACCAGCCAGCCAGCCCCCCTCACCACTGAGAGTCCCCCTGTGACCTCAGCCAAGCCCGTGGAACCCACTGGCTCCAGCATGCACACCCCCGGCGGGCTAGAGCTGCCCAAGAGACCGGTGGTCTCAAAGGCCACGTGCACAGGTATGTGTCTCTGCGGTTCACAGCCCTCATCCCGTGCCCTGACTCAGAAAACTCTGGATTCAGAGAAGTATTTGGCCAGTTAACGTGTGTGTGCGTGCGCGCGTGCGCACATACCCTCTTGGGAGGGACTAAGCTGTGCCATCACATCTCTGCTCCTCACTCCCATACTTTTTGTGGGAGGGGGCTTATTTTATTTTTAGCATTAGCAGCACTATGTTTTGAATAATCACATAATACTGAAGATAAAATCATAAAGCAGTTTTGACAACAAAGAAACAGCTCCCTCCCACTATGGATTTGTCTGATGGAGTCAGGTTGCTTGTCACCCTTGGCTCGCCTGATGTCTCCCTGTTGATTAACTAAGGGCAGTAGAGTCTGTGCTGTGCGGGTTTCCTCAGCTGGGGGCCTACAGCTAGGGACCCTCTGTGGATGCATTCAGATTGGCACCGAGCTCTGTGTGGGCCTGGTTCTTTCAGCTGTGCCCCAAGCTGACAGAAAAGTAGTCTTGCAGGACCCTGTAACCGACTGTCTGACGTCGCACAGGGGTTAAAGGGCCTGGGAGAAACGTGGCCATGGTTTCTGGATGGAGCAGGTTATAAGTGACACAGTTCTTCCAGGGCCTCCTGAACTGAAGGCAGCAGGCTGCAGACCCCCAGAGGGGAAACTGGTGCACCCAAAATCAGAGAGATCGGGACAGCTACCTACCCAAGGAAGCTCTGTAGAAGCTTTTGGAAGCTGCCATGACTCACAGCCGGTGGGCCCAGGCTACGTGAAAGAGGTAAGTCTCACCCATGGGCTGTCGGCACGTGCCCTGCCTCATCTCTGGGTTCTGATGGAGAAGGACCTTGCTAGAGTCAAGTTTCATGTCCTCAATCCAGTTCTCCATTTCACATTTACACACCCATCCCCAGGCAGACCTCAGTGAGCTGTCGGGAACTTGCTGGAAGGTGCATGTGCTGGGTTTCAGATCTCAGAAGGAAAGCCTGAGGCAGACAGAGGCATTTCTTGCTGAGCATCACCCCGAGGCATGTGATTCTAGGAGCGTTAGGAGCCAGCATACGCCCTGCCCTATACGGCCATCGCCCACAACCTGAGCGGTGGCCCTGTAGGTCTGTCTGAAACAACCTGCTGAAATTCAAAATCTGAAGCTGCTTCTGGCGGCTTCCTTAGCTCCTAGCCTCCCTGAGTTCATTTAAAGACTGCGTGTAGCTAAAAGGAAGAGTGAGCATCAGCATTTCTTTTCATTTTTGTATTTTTGTTCAACCAGTTCAGCATCTTGTTTTGTCCCGTGTCCTGTGCAAAATGCCCACACCAGATAGGACTCCCGTGCTACAGACCTGGTCATTTAACAGTTCAGGAGATGAGGTCCATAAGAGCTGCAGCGAAAAAGAGAAGGGGACACGGTGGGCAAAAATCGAGAAGGGGCGAAGCGGGACTGCCACAGGGCAGGGCATTGCCAGTGGTGGCTGAGCCAGGCGGAGGAGAAAGAGCACCAGATGGTGGCAGAGGCGAGCTCAGCATGGGAGGCTCATTGAAGGCTACCTTTGGAAGATCTCAGCAGGCAGGAAGCCAGCACGCTGGATTCAAAGGCACTGTCACTCCTTCGGGCCACCCAGGAAGGCTCAGTGCCCTTGAAGGGTGGAGGGAGGTGCCCTTCCTCAGGGGCCAGCACTTAACTCAGCTCTGTGTCTCAGGTTTGCGACAGCGAAGGCAAAGTGATCCGGTTCCACTGCAAGCTGTGTCAGTGCAGCTTCAATGACCCCAACGCCAGGGACATGCACGTCAGGGGGCGGCGGCATCGGCTGCAATACAAGGTGCACCTTGCAGGGTCCTGATTAGTTCATGGTCGGGGTGTGTGCGTGTGTGTTTAAGAACTTCCATGATTGCTACATCTTGGTCCATGTCTCAAAACATATTTTTTTTTCCTCTGGGAGATGGAGCTTTGACAGGAGCTCCACACCCTCTTAGCCTCTCAAGCCGCATCCGGATCTGCATTTACCATTGCCTGGCAAGCCAGAGCAGAAAACACGGGCTTGCATTTGCCAGTTGATTTCATCTTTTGCAGATGAGTATTAAGTTGTAAAACTGCACCCGCTCATTGCCAGAGGAGGTTCTCAGGCACATGGTCAGATCATAGATGTGCACCCTAAACAAGACTCACAGATGTTGCCTCATTTCCCCCAGACAGTCAGTATTGGTTTGTTCACATCTGACACATGTTGGTTTTCTTTGCTGGGGCCTCTACCTGTGTCCCCAGCTGGCGTGTGCCAGCTGAGATGAAGAGTGCTATGCTCTGTCTGAACTGTGTCCCCTGGGGAAACATATGGGCACCAGGGCAGGACTGAATCTATGAGATGGAGAGAGGCTGTGACATGAGGGACCGCTGCTGCAGGGGGTGTTAGGCTGTCCACGCCAAGCTGTCTTCAGGACCCCGGGGTCTCCAATGCTGAGAGCCTTCCAGCACCAGCAGGGGGCCTTCTCCCAAGGGGTGGTTGTGTGTGGCCAAGGAGCTCCCATGGACCCTTCAACTCCCTGGAGTCAACCAGAGGGCACCCGTGCACACGTGCGTGTTTAAACATGCCTGACTCTTGGGCCTTGAGTTTGCTTGTGCAGAGCCCACACATGGCCCTCCTCAGGGCAAAAACAGTGGTTTCCAGGGATTTGCTCTCTTTTTAGCAGTCGCATTGAAATGTCATTCACACATCTCATAGTTAACCCACACAAATTGTGCAGCTGAATGGCTCTTACTGTATTCACAGAGCTGTGCAACCTGCACCTCTCTCTAATTGCAGAATATTCTCATCACCCCAAAAAGGAGCCCATCCCCATTAGCAGTCAGTCCTCATTCCAACCCTGCAAGACCTTTCAAAAACTTTGAACCACTTTGTCTCTGTGGCTTTGCCTGTTCTGGGCATTTCACGTCAGTGGGATCACACACTATGTGGCCTTTTGTGTCTGGCTTCTGTCACTGAGGACCATGTGTTCAGGGTGCTTCCACGCTGTGGTGAGTGTCAGTGCTTCAGTGCTTTTCATGGCTGAGTAGTATTCCAGTGTGTGCATGGACACATCTTGTGTATCAGTTCACCTGTTGATGGATACTTGGGTTGTTTCTGCCAATGAATAATCCTTATACAACACTACACTTTCATTTTTTAATTGAATTTATTGGGGCAACATTGGTTAATAAAATTATATAGGTTTCAGGTGTACATTTCTATAGTACATCATCTGTATATTGTATTGTGTGTTTACCACCCCAAGTACCACTACATTTTCTGAATGAAAATATTAAGTGCTAAAAACTAAGTTCAGCAAATGAATTAGCCATGCTATTTGAAATATATATTGCTGGATTTCACACAAATGGTGTTTCCCCTGAATTATTTTGACTGGGAATGAGTATTTGTCATTGAGCTTTTGGTGACTATTCAGCGATGGCCAACAATTATTCTCCAGTGGTGATGCAGCGCCTTTGGCTCCTCTGTCAGATAGGCAGACTGGGTTCTCCTTTCACTGTCATGCCTGTTACTGTGCATGTCAGTCGTGTTTTGTCCCTCATGCTAGTTCCCTGCCCTGCCAGTGCTTTTGGGGATGAGGAGTGTTAAGACTCTGGGGCACTGAAACCCACTGCTGTCCAAATACAGTAGAGGGGGCCTATCCCTGCATCCCTGGGATACCCCAGCATTCTCATTTAAGAGATGATCTCTGGTCTTACAGTCCTTCCTTTCTTTTCCAGACAAAAGTTGATCCTGACCTCCCGATCTCTATCAAGCTCAGCAACAGAGTCTGGAAGCTTCTGGAGGAGAAGAAAAGGAAGCAGAAGCAGCTGACCAGGAAGCGGCTGGAGGAGCTGCGGCGCTGGCACGCAGAGATGAGGCACGGGGTCCCTTCCCCTCACCCTCCTGATGACCCTCTGCCCGCAGGGCAACTTTGAGAACCAAATGTCTGCGTGCTCACTTGCTTACTCACTTGAGTTGGGGGAACATCAGCTCTCTCTTCCAGGCCTCAGAACCCAGATGCTCATGACCTGCATAGTTGGCAAGGGACATAGCATGTGTGGGGACATGGAGAATTTTAGAGCTAGCCAGCCAGGCCCCTGCACAGGTCACTTGAAGGATCTGCCTTTGTTAGTGTGAGTCACCTCATAAACGAGGGATGGCATGGTCCTGACAACCAAGGGACTGGCACTCTCGGGCCTGATTCACGGGGACATCCTGTTGTCCCCATGTCCTCCTCTCACCTCCTGTATCCCTGGGTCCCTGACCCTTGGTGTCTCCTGACTGCAAGGATGATTTGTCATCATCCTCCTCCACCCCCTAGAGTAATTCCAAAGCATTGCATCACATGGTATCCAGTTCATGGAAGATCCAAAGCAGTGTCTGAGGTGGGCAATGAGGCCTGGGACAGACTTGGGGGCTGTGTCCGCTTAATCAGCTTCTCCCTCCCTAGCAGTTTCTCTTGGCCTGTGTCCTCCTGGCCCGTGGAGCCTTAGTCTCCCTGGCATGTGGCAAGTGTTTGTACAGAAGCCCTTTGAGGGCTTTTATGGGGTCCCTTTCAGCGACTGCATCTCCTCGGTGGACCCGGACCCTCAGCCTGGCTCAGCCCAAGGACCACGCAGCAGGAGCTACATGGCTTTTGCATGCTGCTGACTCTGATGTGACAAACCTAGGGTCCTGCAGCTGCTGACAGCCTCTTGTTTTCTTGCTTCCCCACAGGCGCTATGACCTATGCAGGCGGCAGCTGGAGGAGAAGCCACCAGCCCAGGATGAGCACCCAGGACACTCCCTGTTGGACCAGCACCCTCCTTCTCTCATGAGCAGGCCGGAGGCGCCTGCCGTCACACCTCTGGTAGGTAGTGGTCTTGTGTTGAAATGCCTCCTGTGTCACTGGCACCATGGGGTGTGTGATTTTCTCACATCTGCACTTGAAAGACCTGAATCTTCTAGAAACAAGGAGTAGGACTTTGTACCAAGACCTCTAACGGGGTTCCCACCTCTCATCACTGACCACTGATGGGAGCTCCAGGCCCTGGCGCCCCTGCCCACCACAGTGGTCCCTTTAGTTTCCTGAGGCCCCAGCTGTCACATCTCTCGGGAGTCTTGAGGTGTCCATCTGTCTGCACAGGCTGTGTTTGGATGGGAACCTTTGATTTGCACCTTGCTGGGGAACAGGCCCATTGAGTTGGTGGAAAATCTTCTGGCTTGGAAATGTAAGAGTGTAGCGACACTACAGGGGAGCTCCCTGGCCCCCCTCAGCCCTGAGCTTCCTGTAGCCATCAGGGGAGGCCCTGGGGTCCTCTCTGGTCACCACCCGTGGGTACCCATCATTCCTCATATTTCCTGCTGCCTGGTGCCACACCTCTGCAGAACTGACACTCCTCCTGTCTCCTGCACACTGGGTCCCCGGGACCTCATAGCCCACTGTAACATGGACACCTTTTCTTGCAGCCCACACAGCGGCCAGAGTCCAGTGATGACCGCCACGTCTTGTGTAAGCACGCTACCATCTACCCCACAGAGGAGGAGCTCCTGGCTGTCCAGAAGGCTGTGTCCCACTCCGAGTGCGCCCTCAAGCTGGTGTCCAACACACTGGTGGAGGAGAAGCCCAGAAGCCCAGAGCAGGAGGGCAGCGAGCGCAGGTAATGGCGATCGCCCTCATTTCCCCGGGCCCAGAGGGTGGCTTGGAGGAGGCAGGTGTCCTCACAGGATGTGGCCACCAGGAGGGGCAGAGATGGCTCCTCCTCTCACTGGCTCTGAGCCTCTGCAGTAGCAGGGACTTTCCAGCCAGTGGGTGGTATATTCACGGACTAGTGTCAGGCTTGGAGCTGTAAACTTCAAAGAGAGTTTTAGTCCCAGCTGGTGACAGCTGTTGTTCCAATACCAGAATTTACTTTTTTCACCAAAGGTGCATCTAGAAATGTAGTTCATAAAACAGGAACCACCTCTGTTTGCTCATCTGCAAAACAGAGAAAGTGTGGTTCTGCCCTGATCCCCCCACCTCAAGGAGCAGAGGCTGCCACTTAGAGCCTGTCTGAGTCATCACTGAAGGCCCTGTGATTATGAGGAGACAGAAAAGTCCCTGTGCCCTGGAAGGAGTCATTACCCAACTGAAATAATTCGAGAGGGAGCTAGCTTTTCCATGTCCTTTCTCTCTGGGTGGCTTCTTTTTTATTTCCTTTTTTATTTTTATTCTTTTTGCATTGTGGTGAAACACTCATAGCATGAAGTTTACCATCTTAACCATTTTTGTGTGTACAATACAGTGGCACTAAGTACATTCACAAGATCGTGCAACCATCACCCACCCCTTATCTATTTCTAGAACTCCTTCACCCTTTAAAACAGAAATCTCTCCTTGTAAAGTTCCCCGCCCCTGCCCCGGCCCCTGGCACTGTCATTGCTCCTCCTCTCTCTATGGCTTGGCCTGTCGGGGACATTTCATGTCAGTGGAATCATGCAGTATTTGTCCTTTTGTGTCTGGCCGACTTCACTTTAGTTCCTTTTCACTGTAGCGTTTGCTCCCTGGAAAAGAACATGCCGCTGTGAGTTACAAGGTGTCGCCATAAAATGGACGAGCCCCTCCGCTTAAGCCTGCAAACTTCCCAACACGTTGCATCTACTTAGGAAAGTAAGCCTTTTTCACCCACCTGGTAGGGAAAACAAGGGTGCCAAGAAGACTTTTTTTTCAGCTCTCCCCAGCACCCTCACAAGGCCAAACCACAAGACTGCAAAGTCTGATGGGAGAAGTCTTTGAAAGATGGAGCCAGCCCAACTCTAAGGTTTACCTGGGGCTGTGTGCTTGCTTACAAGTGGGCAAGATGGCCTGGCCCCCGAGGTGTGACACTGCCTGCAGCCCTACTCGCTTCAGCCTCTGAGGCTCGTGCAGATGGGCTGATTGCATGGAAGCTGCCCAGAGGCATCTCATGCTGCAGACAGAAAGGATGCCACATCTCTGAAATCTGCATTCAGGTTTTCTGAACCAAGAACCTCCCCCTCAGCCTAATGCTTTGAAGTTCCCTCCAGTTTTTTGCCTGTAGCTTGTTTTTCTTTTTCTTTGTTTTTTAACTTTTTATTTTGAAATAATTATGGACTCGTAACAAAAGAGCACAGAGAGGGTCCTTGGACCCTTCCCCAGGTTCCCTCGGTGTGAACATGGAAGCAACCTTAGTATGTGTCAAGTCAGGAAGTCGACGTGGCCTTTATGTTGTTTTTCAAAAACATGGAAATGTGTTTTTTTAATGGGAACATAGTAAACCCTCCTGTGGATGTTGCATCACTTATTTAACCATTAATAGCATCTTAGCGTTCGATTTTTTAAAAACTTTTGTTATGGAAATCCTCTAACATACCCAAATGTTGACGGAACAGTAAAATTATGATGAACACCATGTGACCATTACTACACCATGATCAGCTCCCATGATTTTACTTGATCCCTTGGCCTTTCCTCCCCACTCCATGGAGGTTAAAAGGAGATCCTGTCAGACATCATACTGTTTCTTTACTAAGCATTTAGTGAGTACCTATCTCTAAATATTAAGCACTCTCTGTTTAACAAAACCATAGTGCCATTATCATACTTAAAAAAAATTAATAGTAATTCTTAAACATCACCGAATACCCAGTCGGCCTTGAAATTTCCAGTTGTCCCATAGATAACATAACATGCTTTTTCGGTGTTCTCGGGTTGGTTTTCTGTTCATAGATTGCATGAATCGGGATTCAAATCTATTGACAAACTTCTACGTCTCTATATCTGCAGGCTCCCCCATCCTCTGTTTTCTGCTTTCTCTGCCTTTATGAGTCTCACTTGCAGAGTCTGGTCCTGTCCCCTAATCCAGAAGCCCCTGCTCTGGATTTTGCCAGCAGCTTCCAGAGTCAGGTCCTCTTGGGCCTTGGGCTTTAGAGCTCTGTGGTCCCCAAATGGATAAGAATATGTCAACATGGTTTTTATAAAAAGGCTATCTCCTGCCCTGGCCTGCCAGCTCAGTTAGTTGGAACATTGTCCTGATGCACCAGGGTTGTGGGTTCAATCCCCAGTCAGGACACATACAGGAATCACCCAATGAACGTATAAATAAGTGAAACAATAAATTGATGTTTCTCTCTCCCACCCTTCCTCTCTCTCTCTAAAATCAATAAAGAGAAAAATTTTAGAAAAGGTTATCTCCTCTCCTTAGAAATGTCAAAAGAAAACAAATGGTGATTATAGAGTGGCAGGAGAAGGTGGCAGCTTCTGGAGCAGAGGATGGGACATTTGCCTAGAGATCCCTCATGTGAGGGCACCCCACACACCAGTCCTGGAAACCAGGGGCAGAGGAATGAGCCTCATGGGGCTGGAGGGAAATAGGAAGGGGCTTGGGGCTAAAGCAGTGATTTCCAGCCCGTATGCAGCAAGAATTTTTAAAACATGCAATACCTGTCTATTCAGCCAGGGACACTGACTTTTCCCTTAGAGTGTCAAATAGAAAAAGGACAACAGCCCACACAATAATAGTTGTCCAGTGTGAATGCCCTGCCTGGAACCATAAATACTCATAAATACTCATGTATAGGCCATATAATAGAGTTCCTTCTTATTGGTCACATCGCATAATAAGGTTGTGTTTGATTGGTTAAATTTTGGCACCAGAAATCCTTATATACAAGTATAGGCACCTGATTTTTTTTTTTAAGTCACTTTGGCCCTGGCTGGTGGGACTCAGTGGATTGACTGCTGGCCTGCGAACCAAAGGGTCACCAGTTGGATTCCCAGTCAGGGCGCATGCCTGGGTTGCGGGCCAGGTCCCCAGTAGGGCGAGTGTGAGAGGCAGACACATTGATGTTTCTCTCCTCCCTCCCTTCCCCTGTCTCTAAAAATAAACAAGTAAAATCTTTAGGAAATAATAAGTCACTTTGGAGCAAAAAGGGTAGGTAATTATTACTATTTTTTGTAAGTCAATCAAAATTATACTTATTTTTTTAACAGATTGGCAAAAAATATATATTTTTTGGTGTGCCACAGAATTTTAGTAATTAGTTTATGTGTGCCATGAGATGAAAAAGGTTGAAAATCGCTGGGCTAGAGCATAAGGCCCAAGAGGCAGTGGTGGGAGAGGATGAGGATGGTGGCACGAAAGTCCAGGGGGTCAGGCTGGGGTCCTCGGACCAGGGAATAAATTTGGGTATCCCCATCCTGCATGGGGCCAGGGCCGGGAGGTTAGATGTAGGGCAGATGCGATGATCAAATTCACACCGCAGAAAGCTTGCCCTGATCCGCCGAGAGGCAAGACCGCAGCAGGGATCTCCCTTAGGGTGCTGTGGCCTGAGCACTTGGATGGGCCTGCTTACAGAGGGTTGAGGCTGGGGCGAAACAACCCCGGAGATGGCTTAGAAGGTGCCCACGCCCAAGGGCTGACCACGGCAGCACCAACTGGCTGAGGACCAAGGCCACTAGGGATGCCATCATGGGTCTTTTCCAGAATGCAATTTATTAGGAAATAATCACCACCACCAGCCCTTACTGACCACATATACCCATTGGGTTCCCATTGGGTTCCCAATGCTTTTCTCAAGTATATCTTCTCATGTCTCCTTTTGTCAAGTGCACTCTGAGAAATGGGACGCAGAAAGGGCCCCTTTCACACGAGGAAGCTGAGGCACAGAGGGCCCAGCAAGCTACTGACATTCCCAGACCCAAGACAGGGCCACATGCTCCCCTTCTCCCTGACCCCTCTTCTCACACAGGCATTTGTGGGTTTGTCTTCACAGCAGTGCCAGCCTCTCTGCTCGGATCCTGAAAGGCGTGGTGCGGGTCGGCCTCCTGGGGAAAGGCCTCCTTCTTCGGGGAGACAGGAATGTGCAGCTGGTCCTGCTCTGCTCCCAGAAGCCTACCCGCGCCCTGCTGCAGAGTGTCACTGAGCAGCTGCCACGGCAACTCCTGGTAAGGGCGGGTTGCCTCCCGGTGGTGGGGAGGGGTGGGGGCTGCCACCCCTCTCTCAAGAGCCCCTCAGGCTCATTGACAGGGATGACTTTGCTTCCACAGGATTATAAGAAACAAGAGAGGTTGTCATTATTAGGTATGAACCAGGTTGTGTTTTTTTGTTTTGTTTTGTTTTTGTAAACAGGTGCAGGGAGAAAGAGATGGAAACCTCAGGGTCCCTGTATGAAGTGCGTTTAGGGTGAAACTGGGCAAATGTAAATGTCCCGCCATGAGAATGGCAGCCAACCATTTAAAAGGCTACATGGTGATGGCATGGGAGATTCAGTGCCGAAGAGAGGAAGGAGCCTTAAAGGTCATGAGGCAAGACGGATTGTGGGAGATCAGCTGGGTTTCCTCAGGAGAGCAGTTCCTCTGTTTTTGTCATAGCACTTTTCTCATGACAACTGGGGGAGGAGTGAGGTCACATCATGACTTAAACTGATCATCTTAGGTTTAAGCAGTCAGTCCCCAGGGCGGCTCCGTCCTGACTGGTCTGGCACTGCTCCTGTGAAAATTCCGCGTGACCCCGGGGGCAGCAGACCCGGGCCACCCTCGGGCTCCCACTCTGGTCAGAAGCAGACAAACAAACACAAAGCAAGTTAACTTCAGTTTGTGTCCTGTGAGGGAATTAAAGCCTGATGCCAGCTGTGTCCAGCAGGACAGAGGGAGGCGTGCGTCCTGGCAGGGGACATCTGGGATGTTTCCAGTGTTCTGCATTACCACTGAGGCTGCACAAAATAAGTAACCTTGGGCACATGCTGCTCCGCACGGGTGGGAGCCCGTCCTAGGGCAGAGTCACTGGGTCGAAGGCACGGGCCTGGGGCTTTGGCAAGTGTTGCCAGGTTAGCTTCCACCAGCAGTTTATAAGATGCACGATTTGCCAGGCCAGCTGCTCCTCAGGCTTCCGGAGTTTCGTCCTTCTCACAGGCGATGATGGCACCTCGTTATAGTTTTAATTTGCTTCTCTCTTACGGTGCGGCTCATCTGTGTCATTATGTAAAAAGGGACACTTCCGTTTCCTTTTCTTCCAACTATCTGTTTTATTAATAGCTGATTATTATTATTATTATTATTACTGTCTTTGTTAATGGTGTTCTTTACATATGAAGGCACCTTAGATGCTAGGTTCGTCATCTATATGCATTTGTTTTTTAAAATTTTTATTGATTTTAGAGAGAGAAAAAGGGAGAGAAAGAGAGAGAAACATTGATTTGTCGTTCCACTTCTTTATGCATTCATTGGTTGATCCTCGTATGTTCCCTGACCGGGAATTGAACCCACTACCTCGGTATATTGGGATGATGCTCTAACCAAATGAGCTACTCAGCCAGGGCATCTATAGGCATTTCTACATGTGTATATTTCTGGGGGGTGGGGCCATGTCTAGTTCCATGGAGGCTCCAGATGCCTGACACGGGGCCTGAAACTTGACCCGTCCTTCTGTTTGCACCTGTCTCTCAGCTGGAGTAACGTGGCCTTGTGTTGTGTTTGCACCTCACAGATGGTGACAGAGGACAAGTACAAGGTCTCCTCTGACCAGGAAGCCAACATCATCATCTCATCTTGTGAGAAGCCCAGAATACAGGTCACTGTGTCTGTCACCTCGTCCCTAATGCGAGAGGACCCCTCCATGGACGGAGGTGCAAGTGGGCCCTTCTGTTCAGCCCCCTCTCCATACACTCAGATAGCTTAGGGAAGAATCTGACTCTTCTCTGGGCAGGAGCAGAGGGTTGGGGGTATGGCCTCCTGGCACTTCTGTCAGCCCTGGGCACCACTGATCAGAGAAGAGCTAGACGTGGCAGTGGAGGAAACAGGCTGATGACAGAGTGTCAGATGGGCTAGACCTGGGCTGTGCGTGTGCTCCTGGGCCTTACCTGCACAGCACCATGCTCCTCTCTTGCCTCCAGGCCAGTGCAGGCACCTGCGCCCTAGCCGGGGAAACCAGCCATGCCTGGTCCCCAGGAGCTCACGTTGTCCATCTGTCCATAGAAGGGGCCACAGCAGAAGTCACAGCAGACCCTGCTGGTCCCAACACTGCTCATGTGGGACATGGAGGTCAGGGGGCTTAAGGCATATTGCCGTTGCCTGAGAGAGTGGGAAGGGGTGCTGGGCCGGGCCAGAGGGCAGCCAGGGCCTCGAGTCACCGCCACACGGTGAAGGCCAGCAGACTCTGTGGCTCACTGAGCTATGGAACCTCCCGGAACAGCCCCTGGGACCATTTTCCAAATTCCATTCATTCATTCTTTTTGCAAAAAAAAGATTTTATTTATTTTTAGAGAGGATAAGAGAGGGAGAAAGAGTGGGAGAGAAACATCAATGTGGGAGAGAAACATTGGTTGCCTCTCCTGTGTGCCCCAACTAGGGACCGAACCCGCAACCCAGGCATGTGCCCCAATCAGGAATCAAACCAGTGACCTTTCACTCTGCAGACCAGCACCCAACCAACTGAGCCACACGGTCAGGGCTCTATTCATTCTTGAACCCTCTTCATGGTTGTCCTGAGGGCCACCGACTACCAACATTTTTCTTTAAATCAGTTAATTTTTAACAGAGGAGAACCTTTGACTGTTAATCCCAGCCAACTGTTATCAGTTGTCATAAATGGAGAGTTATCTAAAAAATTGATATGGGGGCAAAGAACATTAAATTCTAGCCAAAGGCCCTGCTAGGGTTTGCTCTGACACACAAACAGGGTGAGACTGGGAATGTTAGAAAGTGTTCAACATCAGTGGCCACTAGATGGAGGCTGAATGGAAAGATTAAGAGACACGGAAACCCCTCTGTAAACTGTGCCCACCAGGAACCTGTCAGCCTCACTCAGGTGCCCATGCCCAAAGCCTGTGGTTGCTGGGAGGGTAGCTTCTAACCCCTCCTCAAAGACACACCCCTGCCACCGTGAGATCCCTGGAGTAGCGAGATCCCTGAGGATACTTATGGGTGAAAGAGAAACCTGTGCTCCACCCTGTGACCTAAATAAACCAGGTGTCCTAGAACGAGATGAGAGTATTCTTGAAGCAATAATAGTAAGAAAGAAAAAAATGGATCTACATTTCTTTCAGACGTGGAGGCTTTTGTCGTCAGTGATGGGCTGTGTTCAAATGTGACCCACTTTCTCCCCTTTAATTATACATTAGGAAGTTTCTGGAAATCTGGCTTAGTTCATAGGTTTCCACCTGCACTGTAGTTTGCTAACCAAAGCAGTCAGGGCTAAAGGCGCTCAGTAATAAGCGTTAAATGCTGTCCTCGCGAGCACTAACTTTGGAGGAGATAGAATTTTCACAAAACTGATTTCTCTAGCCCCTGTAGTGTCCCAGAGGAATGAAGATCTGGGAGGAAGCATGTGTCTTCCAGATAAATAAAGCGAGTCCTGGAGCATTGAGAGACAGGGCCCACATGGGCCATGGAGGAAGTGAAGTGGGAAAGGGCACCTTGCCCACATGCCCTTTTCTTCTAGAAGGAATGGAAGTGCCGTTCCCTGACCCAGGAAACGCCTTGAACCTGGAAAAGTGTCTCCAGTCACTTGCTGCCCTCCGCCATGCCAAGTGGTTCCAGGTTAGCGGGGAGTGGGTTTGGGAGGGAGGGTCGCACGTGTCTGTCCTGTCAGATGTGCCCTCAGCCAACTCCTTGGCTAGCTGTTGGGCTCATGCCCATTTGGGAGTGGAGCCTGCTCCCAGCCTCCTTCCTCCAGGCCAGTCAGCTGTGCCCCCAATAAGAGACCCTCTCTAACCTCTACTGCCAGGACAGGACCCCTGGCCCAGCCCACCACCCCCAAGGCCTGCCCTTGTTCCCTTGGCCTCACACAGACCCACGTGCGTGTGGCCTCCAGAGCTAACTGTGTGCTTCTTTCCCCAAAGGCACGAGCCAGCGGCCTGCAGCCCTGTGTAATTGTTATCAGGGTTTTTCGAGACCTCTGCCAGCGTGTGCCGCCCTGGGGAGCTCTGCCAGCCTGGGTAAGGCAGCACCAGGCAGCCACCCCTGCTCTGGGAAGCTCACGAGGGCCTTATTCCATCCCAGCCAGACATTTCCCCTCCCAGCGCTTGGCATTCCCAGAAAGGGTTGGCATCAGCCTCAGTACCGGGGACAAGTAGATCATGGTAGGGGTGTCTCAGAGGTCCCTTGGCACCAGGAAGAAGCCTGCTCTGGATACAGCCTCCCTTGACTGTATTTTCTTGAGCCTTTGACCTCGCAGACAGAACCAGGTAGCGTGCCAGCGCAAGGGTGCTGGCGAAGTGCACAGCGTCGGCACAGAGGGCCTGGCCAGGTCAGGGACCCAGTGCCCAGTCTGGCTCCACCCGGGCCTCTGGACCACCCCTACCTCCTCTGGAAGGGAGACCCCCTGCGGCTCTGATAGCCCCCCATGCCGCACCCCCTACCCGTAGGCCCCAGAGCCCATGGCAGTGGGGGGAAGAACAGAGAAGAGAGAGGGCAAGGGTCCCCATGCCCCTGAATACCCAGACTGCGAAACTTTGAGACCCCCGGCTTCTGCCGTCTCTGGGTCCCCCATCCTGTCTTTCTGTGGGATTACATTTGTTTCCTCGGTAGGTCTTCTCTGAGTGTCCCACTCTTGTTTCACATACCCACCCACCAACCCCCTTGCCAGTGCTGGGTGGGACAGCCTGTAGGGTTTTTAGTTGTTAATATTTTCTCGGGAAGGAGCCTGAGGCCCCGGAACTCGGTGCGCAGCCTGCTGCTGCCCGTTATCGCCTGCTGCTCCCAGAGCTGGGCTCTTGGGCAAGCAGGCCCTTCCCATCCGGGCCTGGGTCATCGTTGGCCTTACTCACGAGGGCCATCTCCAAAACCAAGGGCTCTGGTGCCCACCAGGACCTCTGCCTCCTGCCCAGTGTCCGGTGCGGGGGGCATTGCTCATAGCACCACCCACCTGTGGACACCACAGGGGCCAGCTTCATGCTAAGTTACCAGCACATGTCCCCTGCCCTGGCAGCCCCCCTGGATGGGGTGGCTCCTTGAAGGAAGAGGCACACCTGTGCAAGTCATGGAGTCATTGTGACCCTGGCCGAATGTACTATGGGGCACAGAGAACAAGTTTCTTTTAACCCTTTGAAATGCTAGTTTGCAGTGTTACAATTGATAGGATTTTGCCGATGGGGAAACAGGGTTAGAGAGTGAAGAAACCTGCCCATGGCCGTACCAGGAGGTGGTAAGGCCCCAGTGACCACCCTTCTCTGTAGAAGTCAAGGGTGGGTGGGAGTTAGAGAAAGAGCTGGGAGGGGCCACCTGTCCTGGGGTCCCCCGGGGACCTCTGGCCAAGCCCAGCAGAGCCCCTCCAGTGGGAGGCAGGCTGGCCAAGGCGCCGTCCTGCAAGGCACAGCATCTCCTTCTCCATCCCTGCCTGGCCCAGGCGATGGAGCTGCTGGTGGAGAAGGCTCTGAGCAGCGCCAAGGGGCCCCTGAGCCCGGGGGACGCCATGCGACGGGTCTTGGAGTGTGTGGCCTCAGGAGTGCTCCTGACAGGTCAGTCCGCGTCGGCTGGGGAGCCCAGAACACGGGCGCATAGCAGACTGAGGCAGAGAAGGAGCCTCTTACTGACACTCAAGAACAGCGTCCAACCCAAATGGGAAGAGGGGCCCAGACATGCACACCCCCCCCCCAGCGGGCAAGGGAACAGCACAGTGGCAGGGGGGACCCACCCCCAAAGGAGGGCAAAGGCCCGGGGCAGACGGAGCGGGCAAGGGAGCCGCCCCGCCCGGTTGGCCTAGCACTCATTCTCTGATAGCAACCAGACCCGTCTGGGAGCCCTGGCTGTGACCAGGTGATGGCCTTGGTGGAAATGCTTCCCAAGGAAATCAGCAGACACTCAGATAATGGGCTGTGTATGGAGAGGCTCGCCATGGTGTAGTTGCCAGTAGCAGAAAGGAAGAGAGGACCATGTGCACTCATGAGGCATCAGAGACAGAGATGGTGCTTTCCAGCCATTGTAGTGACACGGGATGATATCATATTAAGTGAAAGAAGACCAGACACACTGGGTGTGAGCCTGTGTATACAGCTGCATGCTCGCGCACGCACATCCGCAACAGCAGGAAGGAGCTCTGCCGAGTGTACCCGTGGGGACAGTGGGAGGAATGGCCCAGGGGAGATGCCCCCAGGGGAGATGCCCCCAGGGGAGAGCCCGTGCCAGCCGTGGGCATGCCCCTCAGGTGTGGCCATGGGTACAGAGGGGTACAGTCACAGACCCCATGCTCAAATCCCCTCAGGGCCCCAGTGGTGGCAGTCTTTCATGAGGGTGCTCTGTCTTCTTTGCCACCCCCACCTCGCCTCACAAAGATGGGCCTGGGCTCCAGGATCCCTGTGAGAGAGACCAGGTGGACGTGCTCGGGTCCATGACCCTCCAGGAGCGGGAAGACATCACAACCAGCGCCCAGGTAGGATGGCCAGCCTCCGTGGCTCCCCAGCTCTGGGCCAGCTCGGCCGCACAGTGGGCAGCACCCCAGTCCCAGCTGGTTTACAGCTGTGCAGCATCCCAGGAAATGTTCTGGGTTCCCTTTCCCTGTCCCTGCAGAGATGGGTGGCCTCTGGGAGGGTGACCCATGGGTGACAGGACTGTGTTTGGGAGCAGGCCCAGCCTGGCTCAGAACTGAAGCTACCACAGAGATGAGGTGCAGGCCTGGGGCCTCACTAGCTAGGACCGTCCTTGGTACGCTAGCTCTGCCCCACCGCCCACCAGCCCCGGCTCTAAATATGCCCAGCTTGTGGCTGACCAGCCGTGAGCAAAAAAAAACCAGAGCCCCATCTGCAGTTTCCTTTTGGTTTGTAAGTTTGTAAGAAAGTCTGCCAGGGGCACAAAAATCACATTGGGCCTGACATAAAGAAATTATATTAATGGAAAGAATCAAATTGCTTATGATCAGAGCCAAACTGGGAGATGCAGGATTTGGGGGCCCTGTAGGGAGGCAGGAGAGCACTGGTATTCCAAGAGGCTTCCTGGCAAAGTCCTGCCCTTAGTGGTCTGAGCAGCGCCCTGTGCAGTTCCTCAGGCCTGATGGTAACTGGGCTTAGCAGTGGCTAGGAGAGCATTATCAAGGATAGGATGCCTGGGGAGCCGCCGGGCCACGGGGCTGGGTGGGGCGAGCACAAGCAGGAGGGTCCTGATGGGTTGTCTGCCCCCAGCACGCCCTGCGCATGTTGGCGTTCAGGCAGATCCACAAGATCCTGGGCATGGACCCCCTGCCACCGCCCAAAAGCAGGCCAGGGTTGCGCTTCAGGAAGAGGCCTCAGGAGGCAGGCGAGGCTGAGGAAGGCCCAAGGAAGCAGGCCAGCCAGGTGGAGAGGGGCTGTGTGAGTGGCCTTGCCTCCCCAACGGGACCTGCCGTGCCACCGAGTGGCCACCTTATCCCCGATGCTGGACAGTTGTGTTCTCCTTGCCAGTAATGTCTCATGGGTTTCTTTAAAAATGCTTGTGCTTTGACCACCAGTGAGATTACATCACCCAGGGATGAAAACCTCTGGGTGGGGCAGCACCTAGAGGTGCCCTAGTACTGCGTAGAAGGTGTCGAAGCTTTAGCACAGTGACTTTGAGCCCTGGCACTTTTGCTAGCTTTAAACTCACCTGGGGCTGCTAAGGGTATGGGTTTATAAACTGCTTCCTGTGGCTGCCTCAGCCACGTGTGGACTTAAAATCGCCAGGGCGTGCCCATCTGGGACCCCTCATGCTGAAGGCTAGCTCTGGGAGGCAGGCCAGGGAGAGTTGGGGGTGGGGGCCAATCCCGAGGGCACGCATGGGCCCAGCCTGCTCCAAACACACCGCCCCTCCCACTCACCAGCCTGGAAACGGCCCCTCACCCAGGACCTACTGGGTCTCAGCTGGGCTCCTCTCCCATCCGCACTGTGGGGAGGGCGACAGGGCTAAGCGCTCCTCTGCCGCCTTCCCAGAAGTATCTATGACCTGCATCTGCCCTGACTTCGAGACTGCCCCCCAACCCTGACCACCGAGTGCCTTCTGCCTACAGAGGAGTCGCTCTGTGACGTCTCATTTCGGGCTGTGGTTTGCCATTGTCTTTCTCCTGTTCTCCCTGTGTAGGTCTAGCCTTTGTGGGTCCAGGGCTCACTTCTTAGGAGCACGTCTGGGGGCTGTACCTAGTGCAGGGCACAGGATCAGACATCTCCTGGTGGACGAGGTCCTGGCACCGGTGGGCATGGGGGTACCCCCCTGCCCAGCCTCTGTCCTGCTCTGTCCAAACCTCCCTTTTTGGTGACCAGTTTTCTTGGCTGGCATTAAAGGAGAAGAGCTCATCTTGTTGCCAACTTGGTCTGCAGTCACTTGATTCCTTTGATTTCGTGTCTGTGTTTAAAGGACAGCCTCTGTGCAGCTTCACATCTGATGTCTTTGTAGAGCTACCTGGAAATTTGGAGAATTGGCAGGGGAATAAATGAGATATGCCTGTCTTTTCGTGTGGACCTTCAGTCCTTTGTGCAGGGGTCCCTGCGGAGCTCTCAGGGCTCTGAGCAGGGATGTCCCACCTCCTGCATTTCTCCCACAGACAAAGCACAGGGGGTGGGGACAGGCATCCTTCACCTCACGTCGGGGGCTTCACCCCACACACCCCCCTCTCCCTTTGGCCCTGGTCAGCCACTGTGCCATTTACCCGCTGCCTAGGCCGGCTACTACCACCACCTGGGTTCCTCTGTGCTCAGGAACTCCCACTTTTACTCTCCATCCACATTGTCACACTGCTACTTCAACCCCCCCGCCGCCTCGGCAGGAGCTCTGGATAAAACTCGGAATTATACTCAGGATAAACCCCTGAATCCCAATGAAGCCCCCATAAGAACTCATCTGCCACTTTCTCTTTCAGTAACTCCACTTCAGACTCACCAATCTGCTTGTCATCAGACCAGCCAATCTTGTTCCTGCCCCCAGGGCCTTTGCACATGCTGTTCCCACTGCATAGTAAGCTCTTCCCCTGACCCGTATGTGGCCATCGACTCCTCCCTTCCTTCAGGTTTCAGCTCAGATATCACCTCCTCAGAGAGGCCTCCTTGACCACCTCAGCCTGCCACGTAACTGATTAAAATCATCTGTTATCTGCCCTGGCCGGTAGTTCAGTTGGCTAGAGCATTGTCCCGACATATCAAGGTTGCAGGTTCAATCCCTGGTCAGGGCATATACAAGAATTAACCAGTGAATACATAAATAAGTGACATAACAAATTGATGTTTCTTTCTCCCTTTTTCTCTCCCTAAAATCAAGAAACATATTTTTTAAATTAAAAAAAGAAAAGAATGTAAAAAAGTCACTTGTTATCTGCCTTTCCCCCAGGATGTGAATTCTCTATGGGCAGGAAATATATCTACCTTACTTACCTTGGTATCCCCAGGTTTAGAACAGACCAAACACATAGTAGTAGCTCAGTAAATATGTTAAAGGCTTGAAGCCATGCTCAGATACCTAAATGCAGGTCTCTTCATAAGAGGCATTTGCCTCCTGACAGTTAGGAAGACACTGTCTCTTTTTCATGCCAAGAAATTATTCTAACAGCTGGGGTGAGGGACTGTGGTGAGGGCAGTGGCAGTATGATGAAGGAAAGGAGGAATGGGTCTGCCCCTGAGACAGGACATGGCAGGTGCAAGTCACAGCTTCGCCTGTGTGCAGAGCCCTATGTTCTACAGTCATGGACCACATTCAGCATTTGCAGACTGACTCCCTCCCTGATATCTGCCAGGGGCAGCTCCTGGAAATCATGTCACCCACCGTTCACCACTCCCACCCCTGGCTCCTGGGGAAGATGGATATCATCTTTGCCATCTGGTAGTTTAACACCAATGCTGTTGACAAAAAAATTAAATCTGCCCCCCAGCAACTCCAAAAATAAATAAATAAATTTAGGCTACACGACAGCAAAATCGAGCACTGGGTTAGCCATGTATTTGGTCCAGAAGGATGAAATGTCTAGGCGATAGAGCTTGCTCAAGGCCAAAGAGCGGTCTTTCCTAATCTTTCCAGTCCTCTTTCTGCTGGACAAAGGACCCCAGAACAGCCTGGCGGGAAGATACTGTATGAGGGTTCCGTGAAGCCTGACGGCTGCAAGGGGGAGAAGCACCCTGAGACAGTGAACAGGACCTCAGGCTGCAGGATGCTGGTCCGGGAGCCTGGTTGCTAGGAGACGGCAGCAGGCATGTGGGAGAGATGACGTAAGGCGTGTGGGCAGGGCTGGAGCTGAACCTGGCAGGCAGTCCAGGGAAGACAAAAAAAGGAAGGGCACATCTGTTGGCTTCATCTGCAAAGTCACAGATAACACGGAAAGATAGCCAGGAAAACGCACTCTGTCCCCTGGTCTAAAATAAGTCACACTCCGGTAGAGAGGTCACCTCCAAGGCTCAGCTGGTTCCAGTGGCTTGTTTGGGAAAATGTTGGCTCCATCTTCTCTCCTTGGTCCCCTGTTAGTTTGGCTTTGGGGCTGAGAAGATGTTTCAGGTAAGTAGATTAAGGCTCTGCTGAGCAGACAAGCCAGGGGACCTATGTTTCTCCTTAAGGTGGAAAAGGCAACCTGGGGGGTAGTTGGGGGGAGTAGCTCCCTATTTATGTCTGCCCAAATTTTGAAAAATAAAATGTGGTGGGAAACATACGTGTTCACCCATGTTCACAGCAGCATTATTCACAATAGCTTAGAGATGGAAACAACCCAAGTGTCTGTTGACAGATGAACAGATCAACAAAATGTGGTCCATCCAGACGATGGAACATTCAACCTTCACACAGAAGGAAATTCTGACCCATGCTATAACGTGGATGGACCTGAAGGACACCGTGCTCAGTAAAATAAGCCAGACTTATTTTGGCTACTGTGAAGGGATGTAACTTTTAATAGCTGCATAATATTCCACCAAATGAACATATGCTGATTTGCTTAACATTCCCCTCCTGTCAGACATTTAGATCATTTCCAAAAATTATAAATTATAATGTGGCAAAATTGTTCCTGAACAGTTGGGATTTTGTGCCTCCCAAGAATGGAGTTTCTCGGTCGAAGGGCATGACATTGGAAGGCATCCAAGACTCCCACGTGGAAGGCAATGCCCCACGAGGGCTTTGCCAGTTTCCCTGTCCCTGTACCTGAAGGACCCCCACACACCGCCCCCGAGTCAGGACTGTATCTTCTCACTTTAAAAATTACTTTTTTGCACATAGATACAAGTTTAACAGGTTTTCTTCTATGATGTTTATTTCCTCCAGTGCTGTTCTTTCATTCTCTCATTCACTCAGCCTGTGTTTATTGAACAACTAACTGTTACGTGCCATGGGCAGTCACACGTCTTCCCAATGTCTACCACTAGGAGTGTTGAGAATTACTCACTATGCAATCGGCAAACACCGCCTTCCTTGGGAGAAACCAAAGAGGAACCAGAAGTTTTTACTTCATGCAGTGAGGGTGACTTTGGGCCCTAGTCCCAGTTTAGCCTTTTAATGTATTAGCTATGGGTCGTAAGGACAGCTCACTTCGCCTCCTGGAGACCCTATAAAACCGGATTAAAACTAGTAGCACCAACCTTACAGAGCAGTGGAGAGGACTCAGTAATAAAATGCATTTTTTAATGCTTGCTGCACAGAAAGTTTACACCTCAGGGCTGCAGGCATGGTGCAGGGCAGTTGTGAGGGTGAGAACCGGTGATTAAAGTGAAAGTCGCACATGGAACACTGACCCCAGATGCCTTCCCTGTCTCTTCTAGAATGATGGCCATCAGGCCATGAGAAAAGCCCTGCAAATGCAGCTGATGTTTGGGGGTGGCTCCCTACAGTGGCCAGTCCCCCCCAACATCACCCAAGGGAAAGCCGCCCCCATGGCAAGGAGCTTCCTCTCAGTTCTGTAGCATTCCCCTCATAAATGCTAACCAATGACCCCTGACCAGCGTAGCTCAGTTGGTCATCGTCCCACAAAGTGAAAGGTTGCTGGTTCGATTCCTGGTCGGGGCACGTGCCTGGTTGCAGGTTCAGTCCCCAGCTGGGGCGTATACAGAAGGCAGCCAGTATTTCCCTCTCACATCTCTTTCTCCTTCCCTTCCCCTCTCTCTAAAAATAAATAAATAAAATCTTTAAAAATAAATAAATGGTAGCCAGTGAAGATACTAAAACCCAAAGAGAGAGAGAGAAAAAAGTAACGTGGAGGAAAGAGACAACAGAAAAAAGCAATTCCAGGAAAGCCCGTGGGTGTATTATCCTCAGAGAGTTTATAGAAGACACAGGAGCCAGGAAACAAGTTTTAGATTGCCTTTTGAAAAGGAACAAAGAGTCAGAGGGAGCCCTTGGAAATTAAAACCCTGAGAGTCAAAATTCAAATGTCAACAGAAGGGCTGGATGAAAAAGTAGAATGAGGAGACAAAAAGAAAAAAAAATGTGGGCAAGAAAATTAAAAGATCAATCCAGGAGGCCCCATATATGACAAAGGAGAGTTCCAGAGAGAACAGAAAAAATGAAGTGGAAGAAACCATCAATGATATCCTTTAAGAAAGTTTGCCAGGAGTGGAAGACACAACAGAGTTCACTGAATGTGCAGTACAATACACTGCAATGAAAATAGACCCCAACCAAGCCACACTGTAGACGTGCAGGATGTGGAGAATAAGAAGATACCACAAGCTTTCAGAGAGAGAGAAAAGAAAACACAAACGTGTAAAGCAGAGGATGAGGAAGCCGGGCATCTTCAGATGTCCAGCTGCCCAAGACTGGAAGCTGGAAGGCATGAGGCAAGAGAAATTACCCACCACCCAGAATACTGTCCTCAGTCAAACCACCAATCTCACAGGAAAGTGGAAAGAAACACTTCGGAAATGCTCAAGGGGGTGCACCTTCTCAAAACAAGGGCACAAACCAAGAAACAGGGGGACCTGGACTCACGAAACAGGTGCCACATCTCAGGAAGCCCTGAGTAGTGAAGAAGAGAGAGTCCAGGAGCACAGCTGGGCACAGCCAGCTCACAGCAGAGAAGTTACTCCCATCGGAGAGGCTGGGAATGAAAGAGTCGCAGACACACAGAACTAACTCACTCCAGGGGGGAAAAAAGTCCTGGAAAATAAAAGTGTTTCTTAGTGTACATTGCTCCATGTGAACAATACTTACATATAACATAAGCACTAAATATTCATTTAACCAAAAATTGTGATAAAACTAATGGGAAAGCAATATGCCTAAGAGAGGTAATACTCTACCTTCAGGGGCAAGAAGTCAATGGACAAAGTCCAACTGACAAGTCAAGAGACTTGTAAGATAGTATTTTGAAATATGAAAGCAAATACCAGAGAAATAGCCAATCGAAGCAGCAATGGTAGCCCTTCGGGAGTGAAACATACATGCTTTGTTTAAAAAGAGTTTTAGCCGCAGCTGGCGTGGCTCAGTGGATTGAGCCCCAGCCTGCGAATTGAAAGGTCGCCAGTTTGATCACCAGGCAGGGCGCATGCCTGGGTTGTGAGCCAGGTCCCCAGTTTGGGGCATGCAAGAGGTGAGTGGTCGATGTATCTTGCACATCAATGTTTCTGTTCCTTTCTTGCTCCCTCCCTTCCCCTTGCTCTAAAAATAAATAAATAAATAAATAAAATAAAATAAAATAAAATAAAATAAAAATTTAAAAAGTTTCCTAAGGTTAGCACAGTCTTAAGTACACAGTAAAACACTACAAATATTGCTACTATTAATTTTGATGAGAAGAAAACATATGTACCCTTGAGGGGCTCATTGCTGAGTCAGGGAGCTTTATATACTGTAGTTAAAAGAGCACTAGATAGCATACTACATGCCATGAATGTCGACACACTTAGATTGAGAGGTGCACCTGCAAGGTCAAGTACATTTTCAAGTGTGCCTATTTATGAGAAAATAAAGACAGAGAGACTAGAGGTTAGCAAACAGCCCACTTACCATCTGTCTTTATGCATTCTGTGAGCTAAAAGTGGTTCTTCACATTTTTAAGTGGCTGGAAAAAATCAAGCACCATAATATTGCTTGACACGTGAGAAGTATATGAAGTTCAAATTTCAGCACTCATAAAGTTTTATTGGCACACAGCCACGCCTGTTCACATACAGGTTATCTATGGAGGCTTTTGTGCTACAAAAGCAGAGGTGAGTAGTCCAGCAAGAGATCATCTGGCCCTTTACAGAGAAAGTTTGCCAACTCCTGAGTTAGAGGGTGAGGGTCTGGGGACAGAGGGTGGAGAGGATCAAGGAGAGACACAGGGAAAAGTCTTCTGACAGATGCATCTTGCCTTGTGGCGCCTTGTGGATCCTCCACTCTCCTTCCTAGATCTGCACTCTTTCACGTGATTCTATTCATTTGTTCTGAATACTGTGTGCCAGGCTCCAGAGATAAATGATTGTCCCGGCTGGAGCGGTTGCTGCCCCCCGCTCATGGAGCATACGTTCTTCAAGCGGAGTGTGGCAAGGCAGGAGTGCTTTGGGCTTGGACGGTGGGTGGTCACTGTGCGTGGTCAGGACAGGTCTCTGGGAGGAGCCAGAAATGCTGAGAAAGGGCCAGCCTTGAGAAGAGCTGAGGAAAGGATGTAATAAGAGGAGAAAACAGCACATGCAAAGGCCCTCAGGCTGGATGGGGCCTGGAGTATCTGAGGAGAGTGAGCCAGAGGAAATGAAGGGAGCTGGCAGCAGAGAGGTGACATTGGCTGTGGCCAGACCAAGCAGGTAGTGGGCCACAGTGAGGAGCGTGAATTTCATCCTAAACACAGCAGCAGTGCCATAGGGAAGCTGTAAGCCAGAGTGACATGAACCCAGCTCACAGGGCATGAACCTGTAGGCGTGGCAGGGAAACGATGTGCCTGGCTCCACCTGTAGTACAAGGAAGACTGGGTAAGGGATGTGGGGGGCAAGCAGACAGCCTCCCCCACCAAGGGAAGATCACCTCAGGCAGCCTAAAGCAGGTTGCCTGCAGGGGCCCTCTGTTCCACAAGTTGAGAATGATCCAGCCTGCTCTGGTTGCAAAGCTAGTAATGCAGCATTTTTCCTCGAAAGAGCAGAGAGTTCCTCCGCTGAATCCCTGAGTCCCCTGGCAGGGTGGGGAAAGCTAAATTTAAAGATGTGCTAATTGGGACAGTCTGATCTGGCCGCGTGCTCCAGCTGAGGATCTGCTGGGGTCACAGCGCCAGCTCAGCCATCCCCACATCTGGCTGCAGTTGCCTTGTCCTGCCTGCCCTCCAGATCCAGAAAGCAAGATTATGGACACATTCTCTTTGGGGGTTTATCATGTGCCCCACACCTTGCGATGCACCAGCCTAAGGGCCCTTGAGTTGGACAGGCCTGGGTTCAAAGCCCAGCTCACCATTTCCTGTAACCTAGGGTGAGCCTCGGCACTCTCTGAGCCTCAGCTTTCCCATCTGTGAAATGGGCACAAGAGTGCTTGCCTCACAGGTGACAGACACTGCTCATTCCCTCCCCAATATTCATTGGCTTAAAAAATATGTTCTGCACATCTAGTCTGTGCCAGGTATTGAAGCCACAGCAGTGAACAACAGTATCCAAAGTCTCTGCACTGGGGAGCAGATGTGCTAGAAAGGACATAGCCAGGAAACAAGATAAACAAATAAAATATATGGTCTATCAGACCATGGTAGTGCTACAGAGCTACAGGAGAGGGACTGAGAAGTGTCAGCAGGTTGAAATATTCTGCAGGGTTGCTGCCGTGTTGGGTACGTCTGGGGAAGTGTTCCAGGCAGACAGCAGAGCTAATGCAAAGACCTTGAGGTGGCAGTGAGCCTGGGAGTTCTGAGAGAGAGGAAGCCAGTATCCCTGCCTCCCTGTCTTCTTTCACCTCTGCTGTGAAGACTACAGCTTTCTTTGCTTCTGTATTTGGCTAGGGAAGTCCTTAAATGAACAGGTGTGCCCTTCTCTGCCAACTTCCTGCTTTCTATTGTCTGGAATGGAGGTGAGATGGCTGGAGCCCCAGCAGCCATCTTAGATCAAGAGGTGGAAGTTCGAGTGGTGAGCAAGGCAGAGCAGCACTATGGCAGGAGTCGGAATCCCTCACACTCCCAGGACTGCCTTTCTCAGACAGCGTTAATGTCTATCTCATTCAAGCCTCTAGCACTTGGTGCCTTCCACTCCCTGTAGCCAATCCTAATCTTAACTGATAGATTCATATTAAGTGCCTGTGACATGTCTCCCTTTGTTCATTGCCTACAGTGATTTTCATCCATATTTGTAAAGAAGAATAAGAAATATGTCCTGCCTTGGAAAAGTTTACTACCCTATTGGAGGAGTCTGCAGGCCTGCACATCTAGTCCCGGCCAGCTGTGTGACCATAAGCAAGTAGCCTTGCCTCTCTGAGTCTCAGCTGCTCCATTTCTGGCCAGGAAGCTCGGTTGGTTGGAGTGCTGTCCCAGTTGCTAAGGTTGCAGGTTCAATCCCTGGTTAGGGCACATACAAGAATCAATCAATCTGTGCGTAAATAAATGAAACAACAAATCAATGCTTCTCTCTCAAATCAATAAAAAATTTTAAAAGTTTTTAAAATGAGAGAATTGGCCCCCAGACCTCCAGGAGTTTGAAGAACAAAGGGTTATGCACATCACAACAGTCAAAATAGGAGATTAGATGTGAAGAACAGTGAGATTTGGATGAGCAAAAGAAAGGCATTCAGGCAAAGGTCCATCGGGGTTCCTCCGTTGCAAGTGACAGAAACCAACAGTACCTCGTCCAGTGCACAGAAGGCAGATTTGTCAGCTCATGGAAGGGATACCCCCAAATTCATCTCCCTAATCTGACTCCCAGATTCCACATCACAGAGACTGTTCATTTCAACACCCCACCATGGTCCCATTTTAGTATTAGGAATTATTTTGGTTGCAAGTGGCAGAAACCCCCTCCTGAGCAATCAAGAAGCACAGACCAGCTCCCTATACTAGGCATACAGTGAACTCCAAGTGTGGCTAAATCCAAGGATTTGAACTCTTCCTGCAAGGTTCGGTTTCTCTGTTTCTCAGCTCTGCTTCCTCCAGGCTGGCTCCTTCTCGGGTAGGCTGATGGGTTAGTCAACAAGGCCAGGCCCACGCCCCATGACACGGTGAGACGAGACAACTAGTGCCTCCAGCGAGGGGTCCTTTCAGGGCATCGAGGTGAGGTCTTGCTGTGAGAAGGGTAGGGGTGTCTGAGAAGGCTTCACAAAAGTGGTGCCAGTTGAGATGGGCACAGGAGGATGGGACGGAGATGCCAGCTGGGTGGGGGAGGTGCATTCCAGACAAACAGGACAGCAGTGCAAATGCATGCAAACTTCTGCAGTTCAGAGTTGCCAGGCTGTTGGGTGCTTGGTGGGAGCAGAAGCAGACAAAACCATGGAGGTAGCTGGAGGTCGAACATGAAGAGCCCTGAATGCCAGACTGAGTGTTTTAGGTTCTTTCCTGCAGGCAGCAGGAGCTACGGAAGGATTTAGAGCAGGGGAGGACCACAGTCACATTTTCCTCCCTTAGTGATGAAGTCGAAGGTGAATGGGAACAAGGAGAAAAACTGGAGGCAGCTGGAAGACAAGGGAGGGGACTGCTGTGTCACCCTCCTGCACACAGGTGTGGCCCAGGGAGGGTCAAAGAATTTCTGGAATCAAGTTGACAGGACTGAAATATGGAGGGTGAAGAGCCTGGGACTGGGGAATTCTGGTGCCTGATCCACTGATGTGGCTACCGGCTGGCTTTGAGCAGGTAGAAGGGAGAGGCAAGTCCCCCAGCTCTTGGCAGCAGGCCAATTATTGGATAACTCCTTGGCAGCAAGGAGAAATTGGTGTTGCCACCTCCGGGGACAGGAAGACCCATCGAGTCTTTGTAATTCAAAGTGGCCAATTCTTGGATAACTCCAGAGATAGGGAGCTCACCTCTTCCATAGTTCTGACCCAAATAAACCATGAACACAAATCTATCCCTCTAGAGTTAGGCACAGCTCAGTGCCCCATGCCCACACCCTGGGGAGCTTCCTGTACCCTAGGCCAGCCCTTTGAGACTTGGCACTTGACGCTGTTTCCTTAAGTCTGTCCTTCCCCTGTCTCAACATCTTTGCTTCCTCCGATCATGGGACGAGGACCCCCGAAGGTCCTGGGCAGGATGTAGGTTTACTCAGACACTCAGTATCTATCCATTCACAGAGGGGGAAAGCCAGTGCAGTCAGCTCCTCTTCCTGTCTCCCATGGGTGCCAGGGCATCTTAAATTCTTAGATACCAGCTCCTGTCCTTTTGAGCAAAGAGAAGGGAAGCCTCCACCCTGGGGCTGGGTCCAGAGCAGCCTCTGGTGAGAACCTTATGATGCTGTGGGTTTCTGCTTTGGCTATTTTCATGCTGCATTCCTATTTTTGGCAATTGATGATGGTTAGCCATATATGGTGGGCGTTTGTCCCTGTATGGAACGCCAGCTGCAGGATCCCAGCCCTATGCTGGTGACTGGGAGGCAGGAGGTGGGGGCACACCCTGGGACTATCCCTCAGCGGGATCTGTGGAGCACAGGGAGCCCTTGCCCAGCAGGAATGTTCCCTGAGGATCCTCTGTGCAAACACTACCACCACTAATGAATCACACCACTGGGCAGGAGAGGTGTCCTCTTCCACCCTCTCCTCCTGCTCACTTCCCTTGCTGGGGACAACCTCGTTGCCGGTTGGAGGGTTCCCTTCTGGAACTTTCCCCACCGATTTACTCTCTCCCTCTCTCCTATATGACAAAATGGGATCATGCCGTTTGCACTGCGTCACATCCTGGTGGTGGTGGCTTTCAACAATTGTGGATTTTATCTCCTTCATACTTAGTTCCCTAGTTTCTGTTGTATAATATTCCACAGCATGGATGTTCTGTGATTCTTAGGACTGGGCCACTGCCCCCCAGAAATCCCGTGATGCTTTGGAAGCATAGCCCCTAAACCTTTTGGGGTAATAGAAGGTTAAATACAGGACCCACGCTATCTGGGCATCTTGGTTCGTTACCCTCCCCAGATCAGTTTTGTCCTTTGTCCAAGTGGATTCCTGCATTAGAAGGAATGGTAAAGGAGCCCACAGAGCCATCACTGGGGATCATGACCAGTGCCCTGGCCATCCAGGGCTCATCTAGCTGTCCTCTGAGAGGAAGGCCAGTGCTGCCTGGCCCTGCAGAGGAGGAAATGGAGGCCAAGTGCTAGGCAGTCCTGCCTCTGGTACAGTTGGGTTGACTCTGGGTCAGGCCCCCCTTTTATTATCCAAAAGAGGGCTGCTCCACCTGGAGGCCTCCAGTTCCACATGATTTTTTTCCTGTGGCCCCAATTTTCCCTTATTGGTGATGATAGCGATACTGATATAGCGGTGAACATTTTGAGGGTGCTTTCTTTGCACCTGGCACCAACAGCCCTCTACGGTGACAGGTAATTAATTAAATGAGCCCCCGTTGGCAGAGAAGCTGAATGAGGGGGTTGGAATGCCCAGTCAGAGGGTCCACTGTGTCGTCTGGGCTCTGCCACTTGCTTACCTCCCCAGCAGGCAGTTCATTCGCTTAACCCCCTGGCCTCGCGCGCTGCGGCACCTGCCCCACACTCCGAGGCCTCTGCCTCCCGGGATCGGGGGAGGTAGTGTGAGCTTCCTGGCCGCTCCAGGCCAGGAAGCGGCGTGGAGCCCCTGAGGGCCTCCAGCTCTCGACCCGGGCTACAGGGGAGGTGCCGGGAACCGCGGGAGGCGGGGCGGGGAGGGGCCGGCGGCGGCGCGCAGAGCAGACCGCAGTGCGACCGGCGCTAGGACCCGCGAGGGCCTTCCAGGCCGCGGCGTCTCCCACTCCCCCCACCCCAAACCACCTCCCCCCACCCGCCCCGCCCAAAATGAGGAAACGGAGGAACTTGCTCCAAGTTGTGCAGCCGGGGCCGCCTCGGGGTGCGCAGACAGTGCGCGGGGGCCCTTCCGGGGGCGGGTGCGGAGCGCGGCCCGGAGACGCCCCCTGAGCAGGTGAGCCGGCAGCGGGATGTGGGGAGAGACCGCGGGGCGTTGAGGACCGGAGGACTCCGTGTATGAGCCTTCAGGCGTGCGTGAGAGGAGCTGGTGTGCGCACAAGTGTACGCGTCCGGGGCGCGCGGCGGCGGGTACGAGGTTGGGGCAGGGTTGGTTAAGGGCTTTCAGGCGCGGGTGAGGGCTATTTTCCTGGGTGGGAGGTGTGCGCGTCTGCGAGTCCTTGGGTGTGTGTACCCGCGCATACACGTGGAGGGATGTGCGCGTGTGACTGAGATGCTTGTGCGCGGCGCTGCGTGTAGCTCTGCGTGCCTCGGGGGGCCCAGCGTATGGCTCCCGGGTGTTCAAGTGTGGTTCTGTATGTGTTGGGAGGGGGATGGACAGATACGTTTCCAGATGTGTGAGCACCTGTGTGTGTGTACACACTTGTAGACGCGTGTGCACACCTGTCTCTAGGGGGACGTGCCTTTGCTTGCATACCTGCGTGCCTGTGGGTACCTGTGTCCACCTGTGTCCAAGCCCCGTGTGTTTCTCTGTGTGCTCGTGTGTACATGGATCAGTATGCGTGTGAGTACACGTAGGGCTGGGAATTTATAAGGGTGCACACTGGATGAGCAGAGACTCACTCCGGAACAAGCCCCACTGCCCAGTCACCTGTGGTGGGGTCAATGGGGGAGGCTGGGGGTGAAAAAGTCCCCACCCAAGCAGCAATGAGGGACTTGTGTGTCCGTCCTGGGGTGGGGTTGGGGGGACTGGAGAGGTTCAGCTAGCCAGCCAGATGAGCCCAGCAGGGCTGCACAGTCCCACTATAGGGTCAGAGTTTCTTGGGAATGACCTTGAGTCATTCTGTGTTTGCCCTGCTCCTGCCTACTCACCGAAAAAGAGGAAGAACAAGGCTTGATTAAGTGGCACCAAGCTCCCCATGCACCATGTGGGCTACTGGGGCCTGAACCAGGCACCTCCCTCCTCCCCAGCCTGTGACCACTTGCCCTGTGTCCGTTTTAGTCCTCAGTTTCCTTTTGGGAACAATGGTGGAGCTAGGTTCCATGGTTTCCTCACTGATGTTTCATGGCTTTGAAGGAACTCCCCTGAGTAAAGGCCACCTTCTCAAAGGGGCTTGGATAGCCAATGTCTGGGACTCCCCCTGGGGATGTCCCTGGCTGTTGCCTCCACCTGGCTTGGGCTGGAAGTGGTAGCAGCGGCCCCCCAGAGCCCCAGCCTGGCTTGAATCTGTGCTCTGCAGCTGGTCTCTGCCCCCTCCCCAGGTGAGCCTTTGCTTTCTCCACACCTGGCACCCCTGCCCATCCAACCAGGATGCCCACAGTGAGTACCCCCAGCCTGGGTTCCTGTGTCCCTGGCCCTTCCTCAGCTCAGTCCATGCCCACAGGACCTCAGCTCCATGGGAGGTGGGGCATAATACTCTGACCCAGGTCCCCTTTCGCTGGTGTCTTCCATTCTTTCGCTGTCATTTGTCGTTGCATCTCCTTCACCTCTTCTTCCTGACCTTCTGTTCTGAGTGCCTTCTGTTTGTAACTAATACATCGCTGCTGGCTGCTTCCTTCCTTGTCCTCTCGCCTCTTCTCCTCCTTTCTTGTGTTTCCTCTGTCTCAATCCAGTCTCTCTCTCTCGGGGGGCATCTTCTTCATGCCTCCTTTGCCCCTCTTCCCCATGCCTCCCACCCAGAGGCGCTGGGCCCCAGGCACCCAGTGCATCACCAAGTGTGAGCACACACGCCCAAAGCCTGGAGAGCTGGCCTTCCGCAAGGGCGATGTGGTCACAATCCTGGAGGCTTGTGAGGTGAGCTGTGGCCTGAGGGCTTGGGTGTGTTTGGCGAAGAGACTCTGCCAGGAATACCCTTCCCCCCACCATACCAACCCGTGGCTCCCTCCTCAGCAGAGCAAGAGCTGGTACCGCGCCAAGCACCATGCCAGCGGGCAGGAGGGGCTGCTGGCAGCTGGCGCGCTTCGGGAACGCGAAGCCCTGTCAGCTGACTCCAAGCTCAGCCTCATGCCGTGAGTTGTGGAGGGAGCCCTGGGATGGGGGTTCAGGAGGGCTCAGCCAGCCGGGCCCGACCCGCCCTCCCGCCACTCAGGTGGTTCCACGGGAAGATCTCAGGCCAGGAAGCGGTGCAGCTGCTGCAGCCGCCTGAGGACGGGCTATTCCTGGTGCGCGAGTCAGTGCGGCATCCTGGCGACTACGTGCTGTGCGTGAGCTTCCTGCGTGAAGTATTCCACTACCGCGTGCTGCACCGCGACGGCCACCTGACCATAGATGAGGCCATCTGCTTTTGCAACCTCATGGATATGGTGGAGGTGCACCTGGGCCCCAGAGTGGCATGTTCCCCAGGCCCCGCCCCATCCCAGCAGCTGTATGGACAAGGGGACCCACGGAGCCACGTGCTCCCCAGTACAGAGAAGGAGCTGGTCCCCATGGACCACCAACCATATAGGTGGTCCGAGCTCTCTGGGTCCCACGTCCAAGGACTTGGTGGCTCCTCCAGGGACCTACCTCCAGGAACCTCCAAGTTGACACCAATCCAGAGACTGCCCCCATCCTCCCTTCCCCCTACCCCAGCTTGCATCCTTTCCCATTCTCATGGAAACCAGCCCAACACATCCTGTGGGAACCAAACCCTTTTCCTTATCAGCTCATGTCCACCCCATCCAGAGCCCACCCCCAGGAAGGGGACCAGATGCAGGGGTGCCCCTGTTTAAAGGGGTCCAACTCATAACCACCTCTGCCCCACCCTACCCTGCAGCATTACAGCAAGGACAAGGGGGCCATCTGCACGAAACTCGTGAAACCCAAGAGGAAGCAGGGGACCAAATCGGCAGAGGAGGAGCTGGCCAAGGGTAGGAGTCTGTGCCCTCTCTGCCCATGTTCACCCCACCTGGGGAGGGGGTACCCCAGCGCTCAGCACATGGCCAAGGCCACAGCGCCTGAGCATGCCCCTGGGCTGTCCCTGGGTCAGGCGGGGGCATCCATAGACCCCAATCAGCCCAAAATTGTGCGGGTTCCCACACCTACTGCTTCTCCCTTGTCCCCACCACCTGCCCTGTCACCTGAACCGGAAACTGGCCCAAACCAGAAGCCCAGACGCCCGCCCCATAGCCCCTTCACGCCCCTTCCCAACCTGCCCTCAGACCCTCCCATCAAACCATCTCCTTCCAGGGAGCAGTTCCCATTCCTCCTGACCCCTGCTTCTCTGCCCCCAGAGGCAACTTTCTACCTGAAAGCCCACGCACATTGCTACCCTGCATTAAGGAGGAAGGCCCTATAGCTCCTCTGCCTTCCAGAACCTCCCCTTGTGGCTGAGAAATTCTTTCCTTCCTCATTTACATGGCCCCTCCTCCATTCACAAGTCCCCCTTTTTGTGACTCATTTCCTCTTATGTTTCCATTCTGTTGTGCATTCTGTTCCTTCACCTGAAAGGCTTTTCCAGCCTCCTTATAGTGAAATCATCAACACTCAAGTCCTAAAGCAAAGGCCCCCAACCACAGCCACCCCTACAGTCTTTTGAACCTGATGATTGTGGCCGTCTCCTTGGAAGCACATGTCTCCTGGGAAAACCTGGACATCTTGGGGAAGACACCTGGGTGGGGGCTGGTGTCACCATGCCTAACTGTTCTTAAGGGCTCCTGATCTAGATAGGGAAGAGACCTATAGAACCTGCTAGAGAAGGCGGGGGAGAACACTGGCCTGCTTGCAACAAGGGGTCAGGGGGGCCAGAGCTGATTATGACTTATAGCACTGGAAGTTTCCTGAAGGTTTCAGAAGCTTTACTGGTCTCTATGTCCACTGTATTTTTTCTGTGTGTGTGTCCCTGGGAGGCCAGAGGTAAAGGACTCTAAAAGGAAGAGCCCTCTGGGGTATTTGGAGGGACACAGTCTCCAGGTAGAAGAGACGGGCAGCCCTGAAGGGTAGGCTCTGTTGCCTTTGACCACATGATAACCAGTACCAGGAGTGGGTTGCGTCAGACATGCCCTTGGACCACTGTTGGGAACAGCGGCCACCCAAATGTGTGCCCACAGCTGGGTGCTGTGGGAGACACCACCTGGTCTCTCCAGGTGGCGCCCTGGACGGGAGGGGCTGGGAAAGCCTGTTACCCCTCTGATCAGGTCTTTGTCCCACAGCTGGCTGGCTACTGAACCTGCAGCATTTGACCTTGGGAGCGCAGATAGGAGAGGGGGAGTTTGGTGGTGAGTAGGGGCATAGGCTGGGGGGCTGAAGGAGGGTGGGGGATTATACAGGATTTGCAGTCATGGAGATGAATTCACATCCATATTTAATGCCTACTTCATGGGCAGCTGAAGACAAACCATTCCTCCTCTGAGCCTCAGTTTCCTCCTCTGTGAAAGGGGGCAACAGCTGTCGTGAGGAGTAAATTAACTCAGGCAGGCATCCAGTGAACATGAGTCCCTCACACTTCCAGGCTCCTGCACATGCTGGTCTCTCTGCTTGGAATGCCATTTCCAGAAATGATTATTCTGGAAGGCTCTGGGGCTTAGATTTGCTGTCTTTCTCTGTAAGGGGCTGAAGTGCAAATATTTTTGGCCTTACGGGCCAGTCTGTCATATCTGCTCAGTTCTGTGTTTGTAACAGGAAAGCTGCCCCAAACAATAGGTAAACCAATGGGCGTGGCTATGTGCCAACAGAACTTTGTGGACACTGAATTTTGTATTTTCTATAATTTTCATGTGTCGTGAAATAACATTTTTTAAATTTTTTTTAACCATTTAAGAATATAAAAACTGCCTTGCTGGGTGGCTCAGTTTGTTGGTGCATCCTTCCATACACCAAAGGGTTGCAGGTTCGATTCCTAGTTAGGGTACATACACTAGGTTACAGGTTTGAGCCTCGGTTGGGGCGCATGTGGGAGGCAGTACATTGATGTTTCTCTCTTTCCCTTTCTTTCTCTCTAAAATCAATAAATATATCCTGCCCTGGTTGGTGTGGCTTAGTGGTTTGAGCGCTGGCCCGTGAACCAAAGGGATGGATTCCCAGTCAGGGCACATAACTGGGTTGCGGGCCAGGTCCCCAGTAGGGGGCGCACGAGAGGTGACCACACATTGATGTTTCCCACTCTTTCTCCCTCCCTTCCCCTTTCTCTAAAAAAAAATAAAATCTTAGAAAAAAAATATATATCCTCAGGTGAGAATTAAAAAAAAAAAGAATGTAAAAACCACTCTGAGCTGATGGACCTTGCAAAAATACATGATGGGACTGGATTTGGCCCTAGGACCAGGGTTTACAGACCCCTAGGTTTTCTTTGATCAGGGCTTTAGAGATCGTATGGGTAAGGGCATTTCCAGGCCTGGGGAACAGAGGCTGTGTTGGCGTACACGGGGGTATCTCCGTTGAGTCCTGGTCTCCATCCCACCCCGCAGCGGTCCTGCAGGGCGAGTACCTGGGCCAGAAGGTGGCCGTGAAGAACATCAAGTGTGACGTGACGGCCCAGGCCTTCCTGGATGAGACAGCGGTCATGACGTGAGTCCTTGGTAGGGGTCAGGCGCACTGGGGTCAGAGGTTCCGGCTGTGCCTTCACCCCCGACCTGTCTCTCACAGGAAGATGCAGCATAAGAACCTGGTACGTCTGCTGGGTGTGATTCTGCACCAGGGGCTCTACATCGTTATGGAGCACGTGAGCAAGGTATGGCGGGGCTGAGGTGCAGGCAGAGCTTGAGCAGGCAGCCAAGGAGCCTCGAATCGTAGCCCCATGTCCCCCCGCACCCCGCCACAGGGCAACCTGGTGAACTTTCTACGGACTCGGGGCCGGGCTCTTGTGAACACCCCGCAGCTTCTGCAGTTTTCCCTGTGAGTGGGGCCCTTAAGGGGCAGGGAGGAAACTTTCCAAGGTCAAGGGGAAACCAAGGCACAGAGCAGAAAGGTGCCTGCCCTTGGGAGTTTTTGACCTGGCCACTGGAGCCCCCGTGCCCCTTCCCCTCCCCAGGCACGTGGCTGAGGGCATGGAGTACCTAGAGAGCAAGAAGCTGGTGCATCGAGACCTTGCTGCCCGCAACATCCTCATCTCTGAGGACCTGGTGGCCAAGGTCAGCGACTTTGGCCTGGCCAAAGCTGAGCGGAAGGGGCTGGACTCCAGCCGGCTGCCAGTCAAGTGGACGGCGCCCGAGGCACTCAAACACGGGGTGAGTGCCCCTCTGTTCCAGGGACCTTGGAGCCTCAGCTCCACTGTGTGATCCTGTGCATGTGTCTTGGCCTCTCCGAACCTCCAAAGGAAATGGCCCTACCTCCCCAGTGAGTACTTGGCTCATAATTGTTCTTTTTAGCACCTATCTTGTCTCTCTTGTGTGTGACCCTGTCTGGGCCTCAGTTTCCACATTTCTGGGCTCAGTCCTGAGGGTGAGAATAACTACCCTCCTCCCTGCACTGAGTCTGAGCTCCACTCAGTTGAGGGGGCATGGACTCAGGGAATGGAGTCTGTTACTCCAGACCAGAAAGTGAAGGGACCAGACAGTGAAGGTCAATCCAGGGGGACTTCCTGGAGGAATTGGAGACTGGAGCTGAAACCCTGAAGGGTCCCTCCTCACCCTGGTCTTGGGCCCCACAGAAATTCTCCAGCAAGTCCGATGTCTGGAGTTTCGGGGTGCTGCTGTGGGAGGTCTTCTCGTATGGCCGTGCTCCGTACCCCAAGATGGTGAGCGTGGTCTGGGTGGGGGAGGCACTAAGTCTGGGACGGTGGTCCTGAACCACAGCCCACACTGGTGTGCCCTCTGCCCGCAGTCGCTGAAGGAGGTAACAGAGGCTGTGGAGAAGGGGTATCGCATGGAACCCCCTGAGGACTGTCCGGGCGCTGTCCACGCACTCATGAGCAGCTGCTGGGAGGCAGAGCCCACCCGCCGGCCACCCTTTCGAAAACTGGCCGAGAAGCTGGCCCGGGAGCTGCGCGGCGTGGGCGCCACTGGCCACGCTGAAAGGCAGGACGCTGATGGCTCCACCTTGCCCTGTGCCCAAGAGCCTTGACCCTACCTGGTGGGCCATGGGCCCCACAAGATTAAGAGTAGGGGCTCAGGGTGGGGACACAGGCAGGCCTAAGGAGGGTCAGCGCCAGCAAGCTGCCCACCTGGCACAGAAGGAGGCCCTGCTGGGGGGCTTGGGTCAGTCCCTGGACACTACAGACCTGGGGAGAAGGATTGGTGCATCGATAAAGACTGGTTCCAAGAGCTGTGGGCATCTGAGTCTCTCTCCGCGAGTCCCAACATCCTCTCAGCCCAGGGGTCCACACTGCCCTCCATCGCTCAGCTCTGGACATTCCACCTGCCAGTCATCTACCCAGCTATGACCCACTGGTGGCCACTGTGGGGATACAAGCCCCTGGGATGGAGCCAGAAGACTCCAGGCCAGGGATCACAGCTGTCCCATGGACCCACTTGCCATCACCCACAGGTCCCCACTTTGGTCCATCTGAGGGTGCCACATTCAACCCTCAAAGTTTCAACCCTTGGGTAGGTGCCCAACCCCTGGGGTCCGGGGCTCAAAGGATCATGGAAGACTTGTCCCTCATAGCAGGTGTATAGGAGTCCAGGGAGAGTCTGCCACTGCAGCTGTGTCCCTGCCTGGGGATGTTCCAGTGTGGCCACCCCCATTCTCCAGCCGACACAACCCAACAGCCTGGCCCAGTGACTCCAGAGGAGACTCAAGAAGAGCCAGCTGAGCTCTAGCCAGGTGGCTCGGTCGGAGCGTCATCTTATGCACCAAGAGGTTGTGGGTTTGGTCCCTGGTCGGGGCACATATGGGAGGCAACCAGTGGATGTTTCTCACATCAATGTTTCTCCCTCTAAGAAAGAAAAAAATACACATATCGTCAGGTGAAGATTAAAAAAATAAAAGCTCCCTGAGCAGCCTGTCCCAAGGCCCTGCTCCTCTTGTCCGATCTGGTGAGGGGGGCTGGGCTCCTGGCTTGCTCCCAGTTTCAAATCCTCACTTGCCCGCTACCTGTGTGGCACCAGGGCAGCCCCAGGCAAACTAGTGGGGTTGGTCCCCCTACCTGGGCCCACCAGTCTCCTCTGTTATCAGGCACCTTGGTGAGGTGGGATGGGGGGTGTAAGAACCCAGATGGGAGAAAGTGAAGGGCTGAGCACACACAGCTGGTACTCAGGTATTGCTGTGACTGTCAACCATCCTGTCTCAGTTGGTGGTCTCATCCAGGGTGTCTGGAGGGGGTCTTGGGCCAGGCCGGATGCTGTCCCACCCCAGGACCTCCCAAGCTGGGGAGGGGACACCAGGCCCCAGCACACCCTCTCACCTCTGCTGACCCACCCTGCATGAGCTGAGCCTGAGCTAGACGAATGCCCCAAGGTCACAATGACCTCCTGAAGCCTGGCCCACCTCCTGGCCTCAGTTTCCCCACAGCACCTGAAGGGGTTCAGTGATTCTTCCTGGAGGAGAAATGAAGGGTGGGAGGCTGGAGAGGCAGGATGGCCTGTGTGTGCGTATGCACAACCCCCCCCCCGCCCCAACTAATCCAGCTGGAGGGGGCCACCTGTCCCTGGGTCCTGCCCCACTCTGCCCCTAATCCGGTCCTCTAAGCTGACACACCGTCTGCACCTTCAGGCACATCCTGCGAAATCTAGAAAGCCCTCTGCACCTGACCAGGATCCTCGATGCAGCTTAACCAGCGGGGCCAATTAGCTAATTGGGGCCTGAGACCTGAGCAGCTTTTTAACATTTTGAAGTGATGAGGCAATTAGGGGAATTACCTGCCTGCCCCACAGGCCTGGCTGGCTCCCTCTGGCCACAGAGCCCACAGCCTGTCTTACAGATGGGGCAGGTGAGGCCTGGAAGGGCCCAGGAAACACTAGCTGCACCTCCAGCCTGGCCTCAGGACATCTGGGCCTGCCCCTGCCACCTGACCTCAGCCCGCCCTCATGGGACAGTGGGAGCCCCAGCTGGCTCCTCCTCTGCGGCCAATGGTCCCTGCAGCTGGACCTGACTCCTCAAGGGCCTAGTCACACTTATTCTGGGTGCGTGTGTTTGTGTGCCTGGCACTGTCTCTGTCTCTCCATATGTGTGTCTCCCTGCAAAGCCAACATTCCAGAAGGATCTATCTCTACTTTCTCTTGTACTCGTTCCCTAGACCATCTGAGGACCTGCATCTCCTAGACAACCTCCCTCCACTAAATCCGGCAGCCGGTTTTCAGGCCTCCCCTTGGCCACTCATCCCCAGCCCCCGCCTCTTGGTTTTCAGGGCACCCCCTGTCCGAGCCACCAGGCTTCTTGGATTGGGGGGGGTTGGCAAACCAGTCTGAGTCTTCCCCTAGATCCTGCTCCAGGCCTCGGACCACCGCCTCTATGACAATCCCATCACTCACCTGTCCCCAAAACAGGGACCTCTCCTTCCCAAAGTCCCGCCCCAATTGATTTCCTGCCCCCACCCCCACTCCTTGCCATCCCCGTCGCCCTTGCTCTTGCCTCCTCCTGGCCTCCCATCTTGATCACATAGGTACTCATCCAAAATACTGTGTCCCTTCCCTGCTCCACAACCTCTCATGGTTCCCTAGTACCTTCCCCTTCGTACTCAAATCTTGTCCAGAATTTGCAGCCTTGCCCTCTGCCCCCCATTCTGATCACTTTCCTTAAAAGGGCAACTCCACCTCGTGTGCCCCCTTCCCTTCCCGCTTTGGGGTTTCTCACTAAGCCTCTGACCACCTGACACTGCATTTCACTTACATAGTTGCTGACTGTCTCCCCAGCCAGGACACCAGCTCCAAGATGTGTGTCTGGTATATGGTAAGTGATCAATAAATGTTTATTCACACCTCAAAACTCAGCTAAAATGCCCCCTGTGCCATGCCCTGTTCAGTGTCCAGAGGTGCCAACTAAAATTGCCTTCACCTCTCAGGTTGATGCCCAGCACCGCTGACATCTTTGAGTCTAAGAGGACAGCTTTTTATGCACCCCTCTGATAAAGAAAACAAAAGCAGACATTCGCTGAGCACTCGCTGTATGCCAATCACTGTGCAGTGCTTTAATCACCTCACTGAGTCCCAGCGAGAGCCCCACGGGGTAGGTCCCAGGGTCCAGGAAAACAGGCCCAGAGAAGGGGAGGCCCTCGTTGTTCTTCTGCAAGGGAGGAGGACCCAGGTCAACATGTTGTATCCCCTTAACCCCCAGCCCTCAGCCTGCCTGGCCCTCCCTCAGCAGCTCAGGGCAGCCACTTGGGAGAGGCCACCTCAATTAATCACCTTGTGCTAATCCTCCCCCACCCCCCACTGCCGGACCCCATCCCCTGGGCCTGCTGAGGTGGGAGGCCCGAGGATACCTGGGCTGACGACCGACCGGCTGCTGGGGCGGAGAGCGCTGGGCAGGCGGGCAAAAGGAGCGTGAGGGTTGCTGCAGGCGCGGAGAGCCCACTAGGGCAGAGGACTTGGTGGTAAGGAAGCGTTACATGGAGCAGTGTCCCGGCCTGCTCTCCTGGGGACCGTAGACACAGAGGGAGAAAATCAGACAGAAAGAGATGGAGGGAGAGAGGAGCAGTCAGGGAGAGCTCCAGAGGGAAAGAGAGAATAGAGGTTGGGAGACAGGGGGACACACACACACACACACACACACACACACACACACACGTGCGCACGTGCGAAAGACTCAGAGAATGGGGTGGAGACAGGGAGATAGAAAAACATAATCTGAGATCAACAGAGAGAGGCTGGGGGAGACAGAATGAATGCAGGCCATCATGAGGGAAAAGCCCCTTCGCACCTTACCCTGGACCCAGCAGGCTCCTGTCCTCTCCGGCTGACAGTCCTTCCTGCTGTTTCACCACCATCTGTACTGCTGCTGTGCTGCCAGGTGGAGGTGAGGAGCCATGTTCCTGAGCCCTGGCGAGGGGCCCGTGGCTGAGGGTGGGGGGCCAGCACCCTGTGAGGAGGCCCCGAAGAAGAAGCACCGGAGGAACCGCACCACCTTCACCACCTACCAGCTGCACCAGCTGGAGCGCGCATTCGAGGCCTCCCACTACCCAGACATTTACAGCCGCGAGGAGCTAGCCGCCAAGGTGCACCTGCCGGAGGTGCGCGTGCAGGTAAGGGCACCCCTCAGTGGCTTAGGCAGCAAGCCAGAGCCAGTGCATGGGTAGAAGAGAAGCTGGGAAGGCCACCCGGAGGAGGGGTTGTGGGACTGGGGCTGAGCCATCTAAATAGGAGTTTGTCAGCAAGAAAAGGTGTTTTTCTAGGCATCCAAACAGCATTTGCAAGGATGTGCAGGGTTAAGTTAGGTAGGTTTCCACTGAGCTGGGTGAGAGATGGTTTTGGGAGGAGAGGCAGAAAATGGAGCTGAGAAAGAACCTGTGAGGAGCCCCGAAAGCCAAGTGGAGCCATTTGTACTTCAAGAGGAAGACCAGGAGAGACCAGGGAAGAGGCCGAGGGGTCTGGTTAGAGAGAATGGTGAGGAGTTAGATCCAGAAAAGACTTAGGGGCTGATATGATGGGGGCCATGAGGCAAGGGCTCTTCCCTCAAGACAGCCTTGAGGTGGAATAACAAAACATGCTGGCATTGCAGCAGGTGGGAGTCAGGTCGTAGAGCAGGCAGAACCCCGAGAGGCTGTAAGGCCGAGCGGGATGCAGTGGAGTGGAGAAGAGCCGCTCTTCCCCACACCCTCTCGCTGCTTCCAGGTGTGGTTCCAGAACCGCCGGGCCAAGTGGCGGCGTCAGGAGCGTCTGGAGTCCGGCTCAGGGGCTGTGGCAGCCCCAAGGCTCCCTGACACCCCAGCACTGCCATTTGCCTGCCCTCCAGCTATGCCACTGCCCCTGGAGTCCTGGCTGGGCCCCGGGCCACCCGCCAGGCCCGGTCTCGCTCACCTCCTAGGCCCAGCCCCGGGGCTTCAGGCCTCCTTTGGGCCTCATGCCCTTGGTTCAGCCTTCATGGAAGGCTTCACTCTGGAAGAGGCATCCTTTCGGCTGCTGGCCAAGGAGCACGCACAGGCTCTAGACAGGGCCTGGCCACCGGCTTGAGCCTATGCCTACCCAGCCCTCCCTCTCTGGCCTGTCCAGGGGCCTGGGATGATAGATCTAGGCCAGGCTATCGATGAGGCAAGACTACTCATCCCCACCCTCCCTGTCCACGGCCAACCCGTGGCCAATCCCCACCCTACCTTACCCTGCCTTGCAGGGATACTGGGGCCCAGTCTTGGAAAGGAGGTGGCCATAGGATTCCCAGGCCACATGGGGCAGGGCCCCAGGTAGCCTTGAGGGAGTCTCTGCCCTTCTGGGACCTCAGTGCGCCCATCTGTGAAGTGGGGGTGGGTGAGTAGATTCGTAGGCTCAGGGACTGTAAGACTGCAACTGGGAGCCACCAGGATCTTAACTCTGGGAGTCAGTAAGTCTAAATCCCTGTTAATCTTTCACCAACGGAGCTGTCCAGCTCTCAGGGCCTCCCTCTCCGAGAAATAACGGCAGAGCAGCTCAAGTCCAGCTGAGTCCTTTAGCGGCGCGCTCCTGGTCAGAGCCCCTCAGGTGTAGCAGGCACGGCTATCAGCCCTGTTTTACAGGGAGGTAACAGGCCCACAGGTGGAAAGCCAGTTTCCTGAAGCCACACAGCCAGTAGGGGGTGGAGCTGTTTTTCCGCATTCATTGCCTGACTCTTACTCCAGGCGCCGCTGGGTCCCTGCTGGCTTTGGAAGCAGCTGGACCCAGGTGGAAACAGCCCAGGGCTCATGGGGCACCGGGCACATGCTAGGTGAATATTGTCCATCCCTGCTCCCTCCATGTTTCAAAGTGTGGCTTATGTCCCCACTGACCGCAGACTCCGTCACATCTCCCAGCCCAGAGAGGGTGTATGGGGCCCTTGGTGGCAAGGCTAGCATTTGTTCTGTCCAGCCCAATTCATCCACTCATCCCTCTGCCCAGGAAGCAATTGGGGTACAACAGTAAACAAAACAGACAAAAATCCCTGCCCTAATGGGGCTGCCACTGCAGTGGGAGAGACAAGATGCAAAACTGAAAAATAGATAAAATAAAAAATGCCAGCTGGTGGTGAATGGCAGGGAGAATAGCACGGGGAGGGCAGTCATGAGTGTGTGGCAGGCGCTGAAGTTTAATGTGCTGGTTAGGGAGGCCTCATGGAGGTGACCTCAGAGCAGAGACCTGGAGGAGGTGGAGGCAGCCATGGGGACAACTGAGGAAAAGCGACCAGGCGACAGGCACAGCAGGTGCAAAAGCCCTGGGAAAGGGTTCAGCCAGGGGAGTTGGACGCACATCGAGGAGCCCGTGTGCCACATGCAGCAGGGGTGTCCAACCCGTGGGCCACATGCGGCCCAACACAAAATCATAAATTTACTTAAACCTTTTTTTTTAGCTCATCAGTTTTCGTTAGTGTTTGTGTGTTTAATGTGTGGTCCGAGACAACTCTTCTTCTTCCAGTGTGGCCCAGAGACGCCAAAAGGTTGGCCTGTCCAGGGTACAGTGAGTGAGGGGGCAAGAGGGAGGTGAGTGCAGGGAGGTGATGAGGGCAGGTTAGGCAGGGCCTGTGGTAGTTACAACTTTGGTTTTTACCCTGAGAGTCATGGGAGGGCTGGGATGTGACACCTGCCCAGGGCAGGCCACCTGTGAGGGCAGGTTTTCAATAATCCCCTAGACAGGTCTCTTCTAAGCTGATATAGGCTCATCTTCCTGAGGCCACAGAGAATTAACTGTGGGGACCCCACCCTGCTCAGCCAGTGTACAGACCAAGGGGCCTGGAGAGTGGTGCCCAACCCCCACCCCAACCTCTCCAGTTGGCACCTGCAAGGACTGGGGTGGGACCCCACCCCTAAGCCTCCTCCAACCTGGCAGACGCTGGCCTTGTCCCTGGGATCCTGTTCTCAAGGCCGCGCCCTCGCCCCAGCCAGGCAGGGCAGGGGTTAGGACCACAGAGCTGAGAGGAGTTAGGACCACAGAGCTGAGGCTCCCCCTGGGGCTGTGGTCATGTTCACGGCGCCCCGTGTGCACTCCGGGATACGTTTCCTGGTGAGACCTGGGTACCCGTGGGCGTGGACAGGATGGCTGGTAGGCCCATGTCCCTGAGCTCAAGTGAGTGACCAGTGAGGATAGCCCCTGTGACCCTGGCAAGAAGGAAAGGGAAGTTCTTTCCATCTGGCTAGACTTGCTGACTGGGGTGTGGAGGGTGTCGGCCAGGAGCCCTGGAGCCAACCCCTGCACCAGAGAACTAACTACTGGAGGGTCAAAGGGACCCAGAGATGGAGAGAGCCACACAGGTGAATACTGAAGTATCTGGATTGAGCCAGGCCTGAAGCAAGACCTACCACTGGACATTTCAGTTCCTAAAGCTCGCAGATTCTGTTCTGCTTCACACAGCTTAGGTCGGGTTGGAGTCCCTTTCCACCAAGAATTTTGCTAGAAAAACCTTCCACTTGAGAGGGTGAGGCGTCTTGGGCAGTGCTAGAAGGAATTCCAGGAATCAGGGCAAGAACCCACTGCAGCCTGGAGGTGAGGATGGACCTACAGAAGCCAGCCAATTGCCAGAAACCACCGCATCTGAGGAGGTGCCTGCCTCCCTGCCACCTGCCCCACTTCAATCTGGCCCAGCATCAGACAACACCCGGTAACACCCAGGACCTGCCAATGACAACCCTAAGAGGTCTTTATTAGTCCCCAGGACCCTGATCCAACCTCATTGTGAAGGCCACACAGAATGCTGGTAAGGAAAAATCTGTTTTCTCCAGGAAAACACAGTCTTCCGTGGGGCAGGATAGGGGAGGTGTTGTGCCCCTCAGGGGTCCTCCTTTGGGGCCTGACGAGGTCCTCGACAGGTCAGGGTGTTCTGGCCCTGCCTCTACTAAAACTTTCGGTTCTTGCTCAGCCGGTTGTGGCGCCAGATGTTGTGTTTCCGCAGCAGCCGCCAGTACTCCCGGGTCTCAGGGTCCAGCTCCTCCAGCTTCTTAGGTGGGCCCACATTCATCTGGAACAGCCTGATGGGGTGTGGGCAGGAATCAGGGCTGCCCAGCTGCCCTCCATGACTTCCAGGCCCCAGGCACTTCAGGCAGAGGCGGCGCAGAGGCACTGGCAGGACTGGGTCTGGGGGGCTGTGTGACCTCAGGGTGGTCCCTCACCGTCCCTGAGCCAGGTTTCTGGCTATGGAACAAGGGAACACCCCCATCTCAACAGTGCTGATGTCTGAGGTGGGCACACGCCAAGCCTCCTCCTGCCTCCTGGCCACTGTCCATGCCGTGCCCCTGTAACCCCTCCCCCTCCCACTCAACCTTTCTGCACCTTTCCAAGCTTTAAGGATCAGCAAATGTCAATGGCTTCTGTGTCCCACTAATACTCTCAGGGCCAAAAGCAAAATCCAAATCTCTGCAACCCCCAGGCCCTGCCAGGACTGGGCTCCGTGACCTTACTGTCATATCTGCCCCTACTTTCCACCTCGTTCCCTAAAAACCAGGCTCGGTCCCGCCCCAGGGCCTTTGCACTGGTCATTCCCTCTGCCACGGAAGCTCCTTCCGCCCACTCAGGTCTTCACTCATGCATCGCCTCCCAAGGGAAGTCGTCCCAGAAACCTCAGATTTGATCAACCAGGCTCCTCCTCACCCCATCACTAGTTTTCCCCACTCTCCAGCCTGGCCCACTCACCACTCGGGGTACTCGGCATCCGGCTTCAGGACCACATCCTGGCCATCCTTGTAGATGTTGACACCCATGGCATGAGTAGTAAGCTGGACAGGGTCTGTGCACACCTCTGGGTCCTTCAGGGCTTCACTGACCACACCACCTTTGCCCCCTTTGGCCCCCTTAATGACTGGGGGTGGGGGGTAGGGATAAAGTCGGTTCAGCTTGGTTTAGCCCTTCAGAGGTCAAGCTTCCTTTCCTGCCCGTCTCTCAGTGTGGCCCTGGCCCTGGCTGGACTCTGTCTACTGTACTCAAATGATTTTAAGTTGGAGGTGAATGCTGCATTAAACAACACTGATGCTGAAGTCACTCCTTTTCAATTCTATTTTGATTCTTTCTGTTTACCTCACGGAGAAAGTGCTGCTGTCTCTAAGACCTACCATTTATTTGTCAATTCCCTCTTTTCAACAAAGAAGATCAGGCAAGGCTCTATCCAGCTAAAATTCAAATAACCTTCTTTTGGTTTTGTTTAAGTGGTTAATACTTAGATGTGCTCCACTGCATCCTCAAATTTCTGGTGACGATTTGCCAAAGGTAACACAGTGATCTAAGGGCAGAAATAGGACTGGGACCCAGGTTCCTGACCCCCGCCCTGAAACAAACCCACGTCTGCGCAACGAAGCGCGTTTGCTCCACGTAACCCACACCTCTGTCACTGGCCACTCAGCTTCAGGCTGGCGCCTGCACACTAACTCCAATCGCGCCCCAGGTTAGGTCCCTCAAACTGCGCCTGCGAGTAAAACCTAGCTGTATGCCTCTTTACGCTTGCGCCCGGATTCTAAGACCCGCCTCCCGAAACAACGCCTGCGCACTACAAATTACCCAACGTTCTCACTGTACCCATCCTATCCCTCTTAACCCAGCTCACCCGGTTTCTTGGCATAATTCCGTACAAAGAGTGTTCCTGGAGCAGCAGGGTCCGGGAGCTCCCAAGCCCGCCAGCCGACCCAGGGCCGGAGAGCCCCGAACAAGCTTCTGGCCGCCATGACGTACACCGGCTGCCTACACGTACACGTTTTCGGAAACGTCAGCGGCCTAAGGGTGGTTGAGAGACAGAGGCTCCTAGAGATTCCTGGGAAATGTAGTATTCCAGCCTCAGATGTACAGTGTGACAAATTTTTATAGGTATGCCAATTACTGTACGAGGCGATTTTAAAAGGGTGTTTCACTGACTTCTTGCCCTTCTTCGGTTGTTTACTTTAAAGATCACACCTTATGCATTCCTGATTCTATTCAATGTGCAATTACTCAAAGTCTAAAAGTTACCAGAAAGCTCAAGCCTAAAAGCTATTAGAAAGCTCAAGGCTAAGAGTTATTAGAAAGCTAACACTTATCATATTCCAACCCAATTGCTAAATCCTTAACTAACTTAATTTTGTTTAATCCTCACAATTACGAGGTATCATCCCTCTTATCACTATTAAGTTTATAACTGAGGGAACAGAGGCTCAGTGAGGAAACGTTAGGCCAAGATGTGACATTCAGCCACCCTACAGTAAGCCAAACAGGAAGTCCGTGTCCTCGCGCTGCTTCCGTTATCCAGCAGTCGAAAGAGACCATCTATCACTCTTCTTTAGTACATTCCAGTCCCATATCCTCCCATCTGCTATTCCTTGGGAAAACTACCACAGCCTCAGGAGACCGGAAGTGATCATTAATCCCATTTTGCAGTTAAGGAAACAGGTCCAGAGGCCAGCCCAAGCGCCCACGCAGCGTAAATGGGGACTCGGGATTCGAACTTACGGTTCAGACACCTAGAGGCCCCGCTCGTCGAGGCTGGGTGGGAGAACTACATTTCCCAGCAGGCTCCGCGAGGGCGCGCGTGCGTAGTAGGCCGGGAGCGCTGAGCGGATAGATCCGCTGGCCAGGATAGATTTGCCGACCCCCTGGCTAGGAATGGTGAGCGACCCCGGCTGAGGAGACTCTGCCGGCCTTGGGTGTGGGGTTCTGGGGTCGCGTGGCGAGGCTACCTCGCTTTGGGGATGAGTGTCCCGGCAGGGCAGAGCGCGGTCTGGGACCGGAGCCTGAGCCTACGGGTCTGAAGTCTTGGTTTTTGGGTCTGCCTGAAGATTGGGGTCTTACTCGTAGCTTTCGGCTCGAGTTGCGTTTCCAGGTCTGAGTGTGGGGTCCATCTTGAGTGTGGCATTGAGATTTTGAGATTAGGGTTGACTTTCTGGTATCTTGGATCTCTGGTATTAAGTTTGAGGTCCTGGGTCTAAAGTCTTAGGCTGGGTTCTTGAGTCCGGCGTCTTGGGGACCCGCACCTGTTGGGTCTGTTTGTAAGGGTGTATCTGCAGCCTGGGTACCACGTCGTGGGGAAAGAAGACTTGGAAGAGTAAAGGCTGGGGTCAACAGGATCCACAGTGGAGAGAGAGGTCTGGGGTGACAGGAACAGGGGAATCCCTGGATATTTGGAGCCCAGGATGCCACTGCCTTAAAACTGCTCATTCTGTGCCTTTGTTTTGTCATCTGTAAAATGGGATCATAGCAGATCTTCATTGCAGGATATGGTGGGATTAAATTATGTGTTCTGTATGAACAGGTCCCAGCTAGTGTCTGGCACCAAGTTGGTACAGGAAATCTCATCTTTCGATGTCTTTCGTATGCTGACCTGAACCTGGGGTCCAGGCATTGAATTCCTGACAGCCCCCCCAACCCCTTACAGGGCCTCCAGCCATGGACTTGGAGGAGCCCAGGGACACACTTGTGCCCTCTCAGGACCTCACCCCTGACTGCCAGTGGGACCTGGTGCCAGGAGGCCCATGCAGCCTGAATCAGATGGAATTTGATGGGCCAAATATTCCGGACCTGGTTCAAAAGTTTGAGGCTCTGCCGGGTGATCTGGTGGGTCTGTCCCCAGATGGACTCCCCTGCCCCCTGCACATTGCCACCGGTCACGGCCTGGCTCCCCAGGACGTGGCTGATGCCCATGGGCTCTTGTCTGCTGAGGCTGGCAGGGACGACCTGCTAAGCCTTTTGCGCCTGGAGGAGTGCCCTCCTTCCCAGCCTTGTCCCGAGGAGGCTCCAGACCCTGCACCTCGCCTGTTGCAGCCCCCTGAAGACCCACATGGGGATACTGGCTCCTCAAAATGGGAAGAGGGAGCCTCTGTTGAGCAGCGTGACAGCAAGAGCTCAAGCAGCTCCCCGGAGCCCTGGCTGGAGACAGCCCCTCTGATTGCTCCTGAAGAGCGGCCTGCCAGTGCCCAGGTAGTGCCCGCCCCAACCCTCAGACCTCTGCTGCCAGGAGCCAAGTCGTGGGGACTCAGTCCTGTCCCTCTTCTGTCTTCTTCTAGAGCCCCGAGACTGTGGCTTCATACCCTGCCCTCCAGGAGGGTGAGTGTCCTGCCCCACGGCCCCAGGAACCGAGGGGTTTCAGAATAGTCTGAATTGGGCTCCTGAAATCTGACTCGGGGTTTGCCAGTGAGGAGCTGCCTCTAGATGGGCACTGAGAATGGTTTTAAGTTGATTCCTGATGTCCCGGAAGAAGAGAGACAGCATTGGGAATGTGGGAATGTTCTAGAATGAGTAGAGGGCAGTAAGGCAGGCTTAGGTACTTGTAGCATGCCATTCTAGCAGGTATTGGCAAATTATCGTCTGTGAGCCAATCTGGCCCACCACCTGTCGTGGTATGTCTTATGAGCTATGATGACTTTCGTATTTGTGAATGGTCAGGAAAAAAATCAAAAGAAGAGTAATATTTTTTGACATTTGAAAATAATACGCAACTCAGATTTCAGTGTCCACAAATAAAGTTTTATGGGGACACCATCCTGTCCATTCATTTACATATTGTCTGTGGTGGCTTTTGTGTTGCAACAAAGACCACCTGGCTCACAAAATAAAAAATAATTTACTGTTTGGCTTTTTGCAGGGAAGTTTGCCAAGCTCTGCTCTAAAGGCATCAGAAGAACCAGTTCTAGTCACCTGGAATAGTCTAGAATTTCCCCCCAAAGTACCTGAGGCTGTATGTCAAATAGCAAATTTTAAGGTTGTGAGAAGAGGATATGGCTTGGACCTGTAGTTCCAAGAATGTTCTAGAGTCATGGGTGGAGCTATGACTCACCTAGGGAGTTCCAGGACTTGGCATTTTGCCCGTGGTTCTAGAGTAAAGGAACCTAGGCTGATGAGTGTTCTGGAATGGTAAACAGAGCTTTCTGGTTCTACTTGGACTGGGAAGTTCCAGAACCACAGAATGAATAGAATTTATCTGTGGCTGAAGACAAGTAGGAGGTGTTCTAGAACTGGGAAGAGCTGTGCAGTTCTAGAGGAGCCATCAGAAAGTTCTAGAGTGCTGCCGTACAATAACATAATGTGAGCCATATGTGACTTGAAATTTTCTAGTTATCCACATTAAAAAAATAAACCAGTAACATTAATAACACATTGTAATTAGCCCAATGTATTTAAAATAATATTTCAACATATAATTAACATTTTACAATTATTTTACTTTTTGTTTATATTAGAGCTTCAAAATCCAGTGTATAATTTGGACTTACAGCACTTCTTAATCCAGACTAGCCACATTTCAAGTGCATAGTGCCTACATGGGCCTGGTGGCTGCCATATTGGATGGTACAGTTCCAGAACCCCAGAGCAGAGTTGTCTGTTCCAGAATGCTTAGATCATGAAGGACAATGGGCAGAGAGATACCTGTGGTTTAAGTTCACAGACAGGAGTGTGGGTTACTTCACTGGGGCATATACTTGTGGTTCTAAACCAAAAAGCAATAGTTGTTGGTTAGAACATTCTAGAACTGCTGAAAGAGCTGTCTGGTTTTATGTTGCTCAGGGGGTTCTGGAGCCATGTGGGCAAAGCTTTTTGTGGTTCTGGCCTAGCTCATGTCTAGAACCATGACCAGAGTTGTTTGTTTCTGAATGTTCAAGTAATTCAGTGGGTGTATCTGTGGTCGTGAATTATTGAGGGAATTCTAGAACCATAGAAAGAGCTACATGATGCTATCATGATTAAGAAATTCTGGAATCGTGGAGTGGAAAAGTCAGACTCTGGAGTCATGTGGTTTTCTAGAACCTCTGACAGAATTCTGTGATTTGAAACTTGTCAGGGAGCTCTAGAGACATAAGTTAGAGCCACCTGGGATTGTGGACAGTTGTCTGTCCCTTGGTGGGCACTTAACATGACTGTGGAGTAGAGTTTTCTACGGTCCTGGGTAGATAGAAAATTCTAGAATAATGGGCAGAACTAATTGCCTCTAGATCGATTCGGGGGAATTCCAGAACCATTGGGTGGAATTGACTGCCGTTCTGTAGTGTTGTAGGTTTTAAAAATGGGAGTGGGACCATCTCTTCTAGCCCGATCATGGAATTCTAGAAACACAGGGTGGTGTCTGTTAGCACTAGTGCTGTTTTTGGATCTAGCTGTGCTTCTGGACTCACAAAAGCCCCTAGAACTAGATCCTCTGCCTGGGAATCCTTGAGTCATGGACAGAATTGGCTCTAGCATGTCAGACCAGACAGGTTTAGACAGGGCCAGGCTGCTGGCTGTCTCCTGCTGGTGGGATAGCCCTGGGAAGGTGGACAGATGCATGTGAGTCAACAGTATCAGGTCATGAGAAGGTAGATCTCTCTGTGCTTCCAGACTTCAGGCAGCCAAGATCCTGGGCCAAACCCATGGGGGTGGACAAACCTGGCCAGGACCCTCGGGGCTGACCTGCCTCCACTGTTGCCCTCAGTATCAGGTCCCTGTGACCATGAAGACCTCCGTGATGGTGTCATATTTGGGGCTAAATACCTGGGCTCCACCCAGCTGGTGTCTGAGCGGAACCCACCCCCCAGCACTCGAATGGCGCAGGCCCAGGAGGCTGTGGACCGCATCAAGGTGAAGCCAGGGGCTGGCTGGTGGGTTGTGGGCAGGCAGGCTATAGACTGGGCCCTCCAAGGCCTGGGAACCTGATGGGGCAAAGCCTGGGTCTTTGGATTCCTCCACTTCCCACCCCATCCCCACAGGCCCCTGATGGGGAGACCCAGCCCATGACGGAGGTGGACCTCTTTATCTCCACCAAGAGGATTAAGGTTCTGATGGTTGACTCCCAGGTACAGGACCCAGGCCTGGTCTCGGGAGGGGTATGGGGTGACCTGCTGAGTTTTCCGCAGCCTACTCAGGCCTAATCTCCCCGCCCTCCAGGAGGCCATGATGGACCATGCCCTGCAGACCATCTCCTACATTGCCGACATTGGCAGCGTGCTAGTGATCATGGCCCGCCGGCGGGTGGCCCGGCGGCCAGCATCCCAGGCCCAAGGCCACCGGCTCTACAAGATGATCTGCCATGTTTTCCACTCAGATGATGTGAGCAGCTGAGCCCTGGGTGTCCTGCGGTGCAGGGGGACATGGACCAGCCCCCACCCTCCTCTAAGGCTCACCTGGCCCCACTGTCCTCGCATTGGTCCTCAGGGATGGCAGCTGTCTTCATCCCCCCAATAGGTCCCACATATTCCAACATTTTCCATGAGACTGGGAGACTGGCGCCAAAACTTTCACTGTCCCAGGCCTGGAATCTTGTCCCGGGCGGGGTGAGAGGGCTGGGTTTTGAGATGTCAGAACATTTGGGGGACCAGAAGGAGGAGGGTGTGACACCCCCAGGGAGATGCTGCCCATCCTCCACAGGCCCAGCTCATTGCTCAGGCCATCGGCCAGGCCTTTGCCGTGGCATACAGCCAGTTCCTGCAGGAAAGCGGCATCGACCCCCGCCAGGTGGGCGCCCAGCCAAGCCAGGGGGCCACGAGCTCTGGCTACCTCCACAACGGGGACCTCGACCACTTCTCCAACAGCGAGAACTGCAGGGAGGTGAGCAAGTGGGTGGGCCACCCCCTCCCAGTCCCCCACCCAGTGGCCCTCATGCCTCACCCATGTCCTCTCCCAGGTGGTCATTGAGAAGCGCCGGGGTGAGGGCTTGGGCGTGGCCCTGGTGGAGTCGGGCTGGGGCTCCTTGCTGCCCACAGCTGTCATCGCCAATCTGCTGCATGGGGGCCCAGCTGAGCGCTCAGGGGCCCTCAGCATCGGGGACCGCCTTACTGCCATCAACGGGACCAGCCTCGTGGGTCTGCCCCTGGCCACTGTCCAGGCCGCCATCCGCGTGAGTCCTAGGGTGTCAGGGGCCGGGGGACTGGCCTGAGGGCCTCCGGGGGGCAGGCCTGCCTCTCCATGTAGCTGGGAAGGGGCGCCCGAGGCTACAGAAATACCTTTGGACAGGTCTGTGGGGCCCAGCCCACAAGGGACATGGTAGCATCCTACCAGCTCCTGTACGCTTAGGGAAACAGGCTGGGGGAGGGGATGACACCCATCCAGGGCGACCTCAGCAGCGTGTTCTTGAGTCTCGGCTCTTGTTGCCCGAATAGGGAAAGCGAGGCCCAGGGATGAGGAGGGACCCGGCCAGGCCAGAAGAGTGGTTCTGACACAGTCCACACAGCATGTTACTGTGTTCATAACCTTGCCTGGCAGACACCGCTAGAAACTTGCTTTTGACCATGCGGAGACTGAGGCCCAGGGAGTCAGGGAGGTGAGAGGACACACAACTCCAGCTCTGAGGCTGTGTGTTCTGAACTGCTTCTGAAGGGGTCTTCTAGAATCTAGAGCCTTGACTACAAATCTCCATTTTCGGGGGGATAAGCTGAGGCCCGGCGGCCTCCTGAAGGCCCACCTAGGCCCACAGTCCTTGTCCTGCACAGGAGGTAAAGTCACAGACGCTGGTGACCCTCAGCATCGTCCACTGCCCGCCGGTCACCACAGCCATCATCCACCGGCCACATGCCCGCGAGCAGCTGGGCTTCTGCGTGGAGGACGGCATCGTGAGGCCCCAGCCCAGGGCACGTGTTGGGGGTGGGCAGCTTTAAGCATGGACCCCTGAGCAGCACGGCCCCTTCCTGTCCCTTCAGATCTGCAGTCTCCTCCGTGGTGGCATCGCCGAGCGTGGTGGCGTTCGCGTGGGACACCGAATCATCGAGATCAATGGGCACAGTGTGGTGGCCACACCACATGCCCGTGTCATTGAGCTGCTCACCGAGGCCCACACTGAGGTGCGTGGGCAGTGGGTGGGACTGGGGGTGCCCTCTCACTAGCCCAGGTCCACCCTGAACTGCCACCTCCTTTCCCATCCCCCAGGTCCACATCAAGACCATGCCAGCCACCACCTATCGCCTGCTCACGGGCCAGGAGCAGCCTGTATACTTGTGACCAGCCACTGTGACCCCCCACCACTGTGCCTTAGCCCTGCTGGCCCTGGAACTCTTGTCGGTGGTGCCTCCTTGGCTGGCTGGGGCCACAGAGGATTCTTGGCTCTATATTATTTTTCTGATGTAAAAAAATTAAAAGCTTATCAAATGGGTAAGGTCTTGGATCAGGATGTGTGGGATTAACAGAGGAAAAACAAGACTTTAACTCTGGCATCCTTGTCCTTCCTGAAAGCCACTAGAAGCAGTGCCGTGAAAATATTTATTAAAGACCAGATGGAAAGAGGCAGGGTTTGAGGTTCTGTATGGGAAACCAAGTCCCACCTCCAGGGAGGACAAGGGAGGGGCCAGCTGGCCACCCAGGAGGCAGTCACAAGTCAGTGGCTGGACCCCAGTCATAGCCATCTTCATCAGAGGACCCCGCATCACGGGCTTGTGTAAACTTTTTTCTTACAGCTTCCCGTGCATATGTCCTGGGGATCAGGAAATGGAATAGAGGCTACCGCTGGGGAGGGTGTGGACTTACCTACCATTGACTGGGGCTGGCTCTGTGCTAGGCACACTGGCTGTGGGCTGAGATGAGCAAGACTAGGCATTCTGGGGTTGGGCTTGCTAATGAACTCCTTCACAGCCTTCGAAGGCCCAAATCCAAAGTCCCCTCCTTCAGGAAGCCTTCCCAGCCTTACCAGAAAGAGGATACCTACTGCCACAGCCCTGGCTATGTGGGTCTTAGATTGGCTCTGTCTGGCTCTATCTTGCCTACCGGAATAGCGCCACAAAAGGATAGCTCGGTTCTAGGTCTCTTCTTCATCCCCATCCAAACCCTGAGTCCCAGGGAAAGGGTTGAGGGGCCCCAGCCTGGAGTACAGAAGCTCTTACCGTATGCTGTCCTGCCGTGACTGACCCTGTGGGTGGTGGTCATCCACCTTGGAGAGGGAGAAGGCAGGTTAACCCCCCAGAAGTATGATAAATTAGGGTGAGGTGCCACTCCCACTCCACTCCCCCACCTTTGCCCAAGCAGTGGTGCCCACAGGCTTTGCTTGCCCCCACTTCAAGACTGCAGCTCATCCCCAATTTTAAATGAGAAAATAGGCTGGGACAGGGGAAGAAGGCCTCGGCTATCTCCTAGGTGGTTAGCAAAGGGGGCGCTGGGCTTCCCAGCTGTAACATTTCTCAGAAAACTGCCGTCAGGAGTTCATAAATGAGTTCACATATATGAAGTGCTTAGGAAAGTGTCTGCCCAATCAGTAGGGTGCCGTGAGAGTTGAGCAGGTTGGGCACTGCACGACCCCAGGGAGTACCACTCCAACCTGAGACATTGCCAAGAGAATGCCTGGAGGAAGGGGTATCTGTGCCAAATTCACAGATAGGTACCACAGGCACTAAGGCAGCCCCAAATTGAATAAGAACTAAAAATTTGTTATTGTTAAATATCCCACCACAGTAAACCAGAGCTTTGGTTATATGTGCTGAGTTTAAACTACCACCCTGTGATGTCAAGACTTTCAGCATCTACCCTGTATCCCAGATAAGGAGACTTTGTGCCCATAGCTTAAAATATTTGCTAGAAGTGATTCAGTGGTTCACATAGCCTAGGTCTGGGTTCTAGGTAGCATCTGACCAAGAAGTTTCTGTTGACATCCTGGCAGAAAATAGGGTCCCCTTGTATCTGCCCTGCCCCATTCCCAGACCCTTGCCGGGGCCACCGCCCTTACCCTGCTCACCTGGGCCCCTCGGTGACCTGAGGATCTCCCATGATCCTGCAGGGGCTGGGGTCTGTCCACTAGCACAGGTTCAGAGGACCGGACTAAGGCTGATGCCGGGGGCTCCTCATCGATGTCTGTGTAGGGCCCACCATCACCATCTGTGTAGCCCTCACCATCTGTGTAGCCCTCGCCATCTGTCTCGTAGTCACTGTTGACCCGGCTGTCACAACTCAGATCCGCGGAGCTGTCAGCCAGGCCACGGTGAGGGAGGTCCAGGTTGTCCTCCAGGGAGCCATCTAGCTGTGGGGTAGGATGGTCTGGCTGAGACGAGACCCCCAGCCCAGGCCCTCCTGGACCTCAGACCAAACCCCGACCCAGAACACCACCTTCAAACTCCAGCCCCAAACCAGGAAGAGAATTGACCCTCAAGCTGATACTTAACCCTTGACCCCAGGATGAGCTCTGACCATTGAGCCCTTGCTTGACTCAAGGCTGAGACCCCAAATCTGAGTTGAGTCCCAACCCCTGAATCTACACTCAGTCCCCAAACTCAGTCCCCCAATCCCATCTCACCTCAGGTACCTGATCTAGACCCTAATCTCGGGTCAAATCTTGGCCATGCCCCTGACCCCTGACCTCTGACCTAGCCCTAAATCCAGATAGAGTCTCCAAACCCTGGCCGGGTACCTGGTCCTCGGCTGTCCAGATAGGCCGAATCTGCTGCTCTCGGATAATGGCCTTGAGCTCCTGGTACCAGCTGTCACTTGAGCCGCGCAGGTGAACGGTGGCTGTCGGGAGGGGACGTAGGTGTGGGCTGAGAAACTCAGGCCAGAGCCATTGCCTTCCCCTGGAACTCCCAGTCCTGCCCCACCTGTGAAGAGGTGATCACTGTGCTTCCACAGCTTCTGAGCTTGAGCATAGAGACGGCGGGTGCTGCGGCGGGAGGCTGGTGCCAGCCATTGGCGCAGGGCCTTGAGGGCCTTGCGGCTCTCGGGGGCACAGAAGACCACAATGGGGTAGTACTGCACGTAGTTGAGGCGCTCGACCGCTGAGGGTGTCACGTCTAGGAGTGCGTGCTTGTCCTGGGCAGGGGGTAGTGGGGGAGGGAGAGGGGAGAGAGAAACACAGCCCGAAACAGGCCAAGTGAGACAAGGGAAGAATCAGAGTCAGGTCAGAGTGGGAGCATCCACACGCCAGCGTGTTGGGGGTGGGGTTGGTGATCACCCAGGCTGCAGTGTCTTGGGTGCCAGAGGACCAGTTTTGAGTCTCCCTGCCTTTTCCCAGGGCTGGCTTGCTGCCGTGTGGCTCGGCAGGCTCTGCCCTCCTCAAGCTCCAACATCACAAAGCCTCCAAAGGGGACTCCGTGGGAGACCGCGCTTGCAGGGCATGGGGAGAGAACAGGTGGGATGCCTGGGCCTCAGTTTTCCCATCCATGAAATGGGACCCACAGCACAGCTCTGCTTACTTTCTCCGCGATCACCCGCACGGTGTCCAGTTTGATGATCTTAGATGGGCTGTTGGTCCTCAACACGCTCTCTGCGGGGGAGAGAGGCAACTGGCAGCTTTCAGGTGGGCAGACCTGTAGCCCCTCAAATTCGTGTCTCCCTGTCCCTCCCCTGCTCAGGAACCCACCATGGCTCCCCATTGCCCTTGAGGAATCCCAACAGGAACAGCACAAGCTCCCATTGGACTTATGCCCAACGCTGCTGATCCGTGTTCCCTCCTGCCATCAGCCTTCAATGCCTCCTGAGGAGGGGAGGCTGTTACTGTCCCATCTGGCAGATGGGACACAGCCTCAGGGACATAAGGGCCCCAGCTCAGAGTCCTGGAGCCACCAAGTAACAGGGTCAGGAGCCTGACACACAGTCTGGGCTCCAGACATTCATCCTCCCAGGCTTGGTCCCGGCCCCAGGCCGGTGCTTGGGCTGTGATCCACAGGCTGCTCCTTTCAAGTGCACAGCTCAGTGGCATTAAGCACATTCGCCTTGTTGTGCAGCCATCACCTCCGTCCATCTCCAGAACTTTCTCACCTTCCCAAACTGAAACCTTGTTCCCATTAAACACCAACTCCTGTCCCCTCCCCCATCCCCAGGCTCCCACAGTCTATTTCCTGTCTCTATGAATCTGACTCCTCTAGGGACTTCCTATGAGTGGAATCACACAGTATTTGCCCTGTCTGATGTTTCATTGAGCACAGTGTTGTAGCATGGGTCAGAATCTTCTTCCTTTTTACAGTCGAATAACATTGCATTGTCTGGATGGACCACACGGTGTTTGTCCATTCATCTGTCCATAGACGCTTGGGTTGTATCCACCTCTTGGCTGTTGTGAATTATGCTGCTGCGAACCTTCGTGTTCAGGTTGCAACTTTCGGTTCTTTCCATGTGTCAAAAATTTTTTTAACTGCTTTTCAACCATTTAAAATATGTAAATACCATTCTTAGTATGCTGTATAAAAGTAGCCGGTGGGCCAGATTTGGCCTGGGAGATATCATTTGTTGACCCCAATTCTAGCTTATTCCTGTAGTTGTTAATTTTTGGTCTCCTTGGGGGACCTTCTGTATTTTGTTTAATGCTGTGTCCATAGCTCAATAAACAGACCTCTTGAACAAAGGAAGGAACAGCTAGCACGTTGGCTCATGTGGCATTGGCTGTCTGGTGAACTGTGTTAAGAACAACTCTGAGACTCTATCGAGACAAATAGTACCAAGATTGATTGAGGATGTCTGGCCTGGGCATTAGAACGGGTGCTGGTGATTCATATTCTAACTGTTACTCCCAAACAGCATCACTAGCAGCCCCTCTCAAGCTGCCTCAGCCCCAGGGGCTGGGAAAGGGTTGTGAAATGATTCACCAACAGATTGCCAAGGAACCTGGTTTCTCACCTGCAATTTCAAACTGGTCAGGCATCTCGGCAGTCAACTTCTGCATAGCAATGTCTGCCACGGGTCCTAGGATCACCACTGGGCGCTTGAAATTGGCTGAGGGGCCAAGAAATAATGACAAGAATCAAGGTCCCATTTGTGGCAAAGACTGCTAGATTCTTGCATTACTACTCTCCACTCCTCCTGTAGAGTAGCTTAACAGCTAGCCAGGCCCATGGCTGCTCAGCTAAAGACTACAGTCTCCCGACTTCCCTTGCAGCTAGGGATGGCCATGTGACTAAGTTCTGGCCAATAGGGTGCAAACAGAATTAATGTGTGAAGTTTGGGGTTATATCGTTCAAGAAAAGGGGTGAACCTTCCCCACCCTCTTTGCCCTTCCCGCTGGCTAGAATGTGGGTACCGGTGCACAATCTCGGACCACGTGGGCAGAAAAACAAGACAAGGAGCCTGGATCCCTGAAACTGAAGCAGCCTGGCCACACTCAACTGCTTCCACTGGGACTGTTGCTTGAAAAAGAAAGTTTTTTTAATGCAGCTGTCACTTGGGGTCTCTGTTAGAGCAGTTGAACCTAGCTAACTCAGAGGTCGGCAAAACTATCAATACAGCTCTAGGGTCACAGTGGACCCACTGCTTGCTTCTAAAGTTTTATTGGCACACACTCATGTCCATTTATTTATGTACTATCTCTGGCTGCCTTCCTGCAGAGTAGAGTAGTTTTGGAAGAAACCGCCTGGCCCACAAACTCTAAAACAGTTCGATGCTTTCACCCATGGAGTAATGGGTGCAGAAGACATCTTGGTAGGAGGAAAGTGAGTAGCCAGCCCTCTCTTTACACTTTCCCTTTTTCTCTTCTCCTTCCAGCCACACCCCCCCCCTTTAAAAGCCTAATACATTCATATTTCTAAATTTTCACTGGCTGGGGGTAGAAATTAAGCACAATGGCCTTTGATTTTTAAGGATTTTTTTGTCTGGATGTCGGTGCAGCAGCTGAAGGCAGCTCAGTCTTTTCTCGTCCTGGGTGCACAGCTCTTCCCATCCCCCTGCAGTATTTATTTCTAAAGGCCGCTGCACCTGGTTTTAATCCCTTCTCCCCTGAGACTGGGTAAGAGCTTAATCTCCTTCCTTCCTGAAGTCTGGATAAGGCTGTTCCCCTTCCCCTTCGCCGGTAGAGAAAGGCTCTTTGTGCTCATTTTGTGCGAGTGTATTTTTTTAAATTGTGGTAAAATATAGATAACATGAAATTTAACGTTTTAACCTGTACATTGTATAATTCAGTGGCATTTAGTATGTTCACAATGTAGGGGGAACTCCTGTGGGTGGAATCACATAGTATTTGTCATGTGTCTGACTTACTTCACTGAGCATAATACCCTCAAGTTTCATCTACGGTGTAGCATGGGGCAGAATTTTCTTCTTTTTTAAGGCTGAATAACATTCCCTCGTCTGGGTGGACCACATTGTGTTTATCCATCATCCATCCATGGACACTTGGGTTGTTTCCGCCTTTTGGCTATTGTGAATAACGCTGCTCTGAACCTTTGTGTTCAAGTTGCAGCTTTCAGTTCTTTCCATGTATCAAAAAAAAATTTTAACTTCTTTTCAACCATTTAAAATATGCGAATACCACCCTGGATGGTGTGGCTCAGTGGATTGAGTGGTGACCTGTGAACCTAAAGGTCACCGGTTCAATTCCCAGTCAAGGCACATTACATGCCAGGGTTGTGGGCAAGATCCCCAGATGGGGATGTGCAAGAGGCAGCCAGTCGATCGATCGATCTGTGTCTCTCTCACACATCAATGTTTCTCTCTCTGTCTTTCTCCCTCCCTTCCCCCTCTCTAAAAAAAAAATTCTTAATAAAAATATATAAAAATCATTCTTAGTTAATAGGCTAAGTATAAAAATAGTTGGTGGGCCAGATTTGGCCTGGGAGATGTACTTTGTTGACCCCAATTATAGCTTATTTCTGTAATTTATTTTTGCTCTCCTTAGGAGACCTTGTATAAGTTTTGTTTGATGCAACCACCATTGCTATCTAGTTATAGAACATTCTCATCTCCCCCCCCCCAAAAAAAAACTCTGTTTCCATGAGCAATCACTCCCCATTCCCCTTCCCCACTTTCTGTCTCTGTGGATCTCTGTGTTCTGGACACTTCACATAAATGGAAACACTACAAGGCCTTTTGTGCCTGGCTTCACTCCCCGAGCATCGTGTGTTCAGGGTCCATCCACGCTGTAACAAATGTCAGTGCTTCACTCCTTTTTATGGCTGAGTAAGATTCCCGTGCATGAATGGAGCACATTGTGCTTATCCATTGCCAGCTGATGGGCACTTGGGTTATCTCCATCTTTTGGCTGTTATGAATAATTGTTCTGTGAACATGTATGGACACATTTTGGTCTGAATACCTGTTCACAGTTGGGATGTATGTTTAGAGCATTTGTTTACCTCAAACTGACAACCTTAAATTGGCAGTACCCGCTAAATGAATAACCCCTTCTTGCTGTGCTGTCTAGTGTAGCAGCCACTGGCCGTGTGTGGCTGCTGAACATTTGAAACGGGGCTTGTCTAAACCGAGATGTGCTAAGTCAAAACACACGCCAGATCTGTAAGACTTAGTACAAAAAGGAAGGTTGTGAAAGAACTCATTAATAATTTTATATGATCCCTTGAAATAATACTTTGGTTAGAGCATGTTATCGAATAAATTATTGCCCTGGCCAGGTGGCTCAGTTGGAGCATCATCCCCTACACCAAAAAGGTTGCAGGTTTGACTCCCTGTCATGGCACATGCCTAGGCTGCAGGTTCGATCTCTGGCTGGGGCATGTATGGGAAGCAACCAGTCGATCTTTCTCTTTCTCTCTTTCTCCTTCTGTCTCTAAAATCAATAAACACATCTCTGGGTGAGGATTAAATAGAAACAAATAAAAAATAAATTATTAAAATTATTTCCAACCATTTCTTTTTATAGATTTTACACCTGGCTTGCATATTTCTATTGGATATTAAGAATTAATTTTTTTTATCCTCACCCAAGGACACTTTTTTTCATTGCTTTTACAGAGAGGGAAGGAGGAGAGAGAAACATTGACGAAAGGCAGAAACCCCAATTGGTTGCCTCCTGTGTGCACTGAGGACCAGAAACTGTACCCGCAGCCTTTCGGTTACCGGGCCACGCACCAGCCAACTGAGCCACACCAGCCAGAGCTAGGAATTATTTTTTAAGGAATGAAGCCCTTTCCTGTCCCCTCTGTGCCCTAAAATTACCAAAAGTGGGCATTTTTAGTGGAAGGAGAGAGGTAAGTAAGCAGTGGCTTCTGAAAGCTACACTAGAGCATCCTAACTCTTATTTGAGGTTCCACGGCCCCCTCAGCCTGGGTCCCACCTTCTCGCAGCACCACACGTTCATATGGTGGGTAGTGACCCTGCCTGGTCAGATCTGACAGGTCTTCTCGGCTCTGATGTGTGGTCTTCTTGGCACCCCGACGAAAACCCCGCAGTCTCCAGAACTCCGCCCGCCGACCAGAGCCCACTGAGGGGCCAGGTCCAGGCCCCACAGCCCGCTGGGCGGCCTCCAGACTGGCCAGCTGCTCTGCCCTGAGAAGAGAGATTAGCGAGCTCTGGGATCAGCACAGTAACAGCCCCCAGAATGACCCCAGTCTCGGGGCCTGTGTACGCGTCACCTCACATGATAAAGGGACTCTGCAAGTGGCATTAAGTTAAGGTCCCTGAGGTGGGGATGACCCTGGATTCTCTGTGGGCCTCGTGTCCTCACCGGGTCCCCATAAGAGGGAGGCAGGAGGGTCAGGGTCAGAGATGGGAGAGGCTGCGCTGCTGGCTGTGAGGACGGAGGAAGGGGCCACGAGCCAGGGAGGCAGCGCCTCTAGAAGCTGGGAAAGGCTGGAAATGATTTTCCTCTGGAGCCTCTGGAAGGACCAGCCCTGCCCACACCCGGACTGTAGCTCTAAAATGTTCATTTTGGACTTCTGATCTCCAGAATGCATGTGGATTGAAACCACTAAGTTGGTAGTGATTTGTTACAGCAGCCCTGGGAAACCCATACAATTGCAACTGTACTGCCGGCGCCTTCTGCACATTTCCTCAGGTTGAATCATCAACAATGCTAAGAAGGGACATTGTGGGGAAACTACGGCCGGGGGTTGCAGCCCAGCTGAGGGCGGGGAGTGGTTCCCACCTCTTCTGGTTGGGAATGATGCCGCGCTCCTGCTCCCGGAGGTCACGACCCATGCGTATCACCAGCCAGTGGCCTCCACGGGTGTGGCTCTGCCCAGGGCCCGAATACAGTGTGTCCAGCACGTGGAAGACGTCACCACGGGTAAAGCCCAGGCCATAAGGTGGGCTGGCCTCCAGCTCGAAGTGTGTGCGGATGTAGAAGGAGTCCCCCACACGGGACTGCACCATCTTCTGGAAGACTGTGGACAGGGTGAGACTCTAAGCCAGCAAGGCTGCTGCCTAGACCTTACCGGTCCCCAGGGATGGGCCTCACGGCTGGGCCATGCACAGCTCCCCCTTCCCACCCCGACTCACTATCTTGCTTGCGCTGCATCACCAGCTCCACCTCCTCGCCCAATGGCAGCCCCAGTAGGACCTGCACAGCTTCCTCCCGAGTCAGGTTCTGGAAGGGCAGATCATTCACCTGCCAGGGAAGGGATAGGGATGGATAAAGCTCTGGTCGTAAGATCCCGGGTGTCTCTCTGGACAAAGCCCTCCCACAACTGCTGCCAGAACTCAGATCTGCTTTCAGGGACCCTGGTGATTGAGGATAGCTGACGGGGCATCAGCCTGTGGCAACATGGGCATAGATACACGAAGGTCTTGATCCAGAACCCAGGGCACAGGACCTGCAGTCAGTACACGAATGACTGAGGCATGGTGGGTTGTCATCATCAAGGCATGGGAATGGGGGTCACAGCGGGGATAAGATCATGACACTGTGTGACACTCCAACGAGTCAAGACTTAGTCACAAGGTCGTGACAGGGACAATGATATACAGACATAGACAGTAGGTCACAGACACCAGCCGTCAGGGTCATAACAGGGACAACAGTAAACGGACATGGACAGTGGGTCACACCTGCTCTCAGCAAAGCCAGGGGGAGGACACAGGCTGTAACAGATATGGGAGTACCACCCAGCATACCAACACGCCCACTGCCAGCTGCCTCCAGGTTACCTGCAGAATCTGATCTCCCCTCTGGATGCCCTGTTCCTCCGCTGGGCTGCCCTCCTGCACCCCCGACACGAAGATGCCCACATCATTGCCTCCAACTAGCCGCAGCCCAATGCTGGTGCCCTTGCAGAAGCGGACCACCCGTGAGTCAGGGCTGTATCTGAGGGGAGACAGATGCAGGTCAGTCCAGAGGGGCCAGAGAGGTGATGCACTGGGTTTCGTTGGGAGAGCCCCACCCCCTCAGGGCCTTGGTTTCCCAAATAGCCACTGGGGACCTGGGATGGTCCCATCAACACACTGGTGCCAGAAGGTGGGAATATATGATTGGGAAGTTACCCTGGAGACGTAGGAGTTTCAAGCTGGTGGGCATTTTCCCTGGGGCACTTACCCACGGTCCTCCAGGGTCTGACTGCTCGGCACCCTGTAGATATCATAGCTGCTTTGCCTGGGGGTGTCTGAAAGGGAGCAGCTGGTCTATTTATGAAGCACACTGGCCAGTCTAGCCACTAAACCTTTGCGATAGGGTGTCCCTACCCTGTGGAATGCCATCATTTAGCCTTTAGTCCTTCCCAGGGAACTGACTCTGACCTCTTAGGCCCATGCCAACCTCTCCCACTCTGCCTGGCACAGCCTCACTGGCTGGGATTAGAACAATCAGAGAAGGAGTGCTCAGAGTCACCACCCACCCACCCTGTCTGTTCACCTGTTTCCGAGATGGTTCTGGAATCCATGGAACTTTCCTGCCGAAGCTGGGGGGTCTCCCTGGTAGGGAACAGATTTGAGGTGGGGTGAATGCTGAGGGGTGATTTTTAGACTTTTCCTTTATTTGGACTCAGATTCAAATGTTGGTCCTGCCCTTCTGCAGCCGTGTAATAGCAAGCCCATTGCACTCTCCCTCTGAGCCTCAGTTTCCTTTTCTGAGCCCTGGGGATGGCTAAGCTGAGTCAAAGCTTTGGTGAGGGCTGGGTCGAGATGAAGTAAGCCTGGGACAAATAGTCATTTTATTGTTTTAATATTAGTGAAAAGTTCTAGAGGTTGCTATGGACTAAATGTTTGTGTCACCTGCGAATTCACGTTGAAGCCGTAACCCCCAGTGGGATCGAGTTAGGAGGTGGGACCCTCGGGAAATGAATAGGTTTAGATAAGGTCATGAGGGTGGGGCTCCCATGATGGAGTGTCCTTATAAGAAACACCAGAGCCCTGACCAGTGTGGCTCAGTTGTCTGGGCATCTAACCGCAAAGCAAAAGGTTGCCGATTCAATTCCTAGTCAGGGCATATGCCTGGGTTGCAGGCCAGGTCCCCAACCAGGGAGTGTGTGAGAGGCAAGAGATCAATGTATCTCTCGCACATCAATGTTTCTCTCCCTCTCTTTCTCCCTCCCTTTCTTTCTTATCTAAAAATAAATAAATAAAACCTTAAAAAGAAAAGAACGGAAGAGACATTCATTCACACAGTGAGCATTCACTATGGGTTAAGCACACACATTCATCGTCCCCTTTTGTCATTATTAATTAGCACCCTAAAGAGGAAACAATGGAGTCAGAGTTGGGGCCTTGGGGTGAGCTGTCCTCTGGCCTCTGAGATGGCCCCAGAGATCCCAACCTCCTGGTAGTTACAGCAGCGCTGTAGCCCCCCTTCCACACTGAACCTGAGTGATCAACATTCTACAGTGGGAGTGAAGGCGTGACACATCTGAGGTTAGGTTCACCTATGCTCTCTCTCATCATTCACTTTAGGGAACTGCAAGGACAGGCCCACCTGGTGAGGATTTGAAACCTGCCAACAGCCATGGGAGTGAGCTTGGGAGTGAATCATCCACTCCCCAAAGCCTATGGCTCTACGTAACTTCTCGACTGTGACCTCACGAGATCACAAATCAGAACCACTGAGCTAAGCTGCCTCCCAATTGCTGAGTCTCGGAAATGATGGGAGATGGCACTTACTGTTGTTTCAAGCCACTAGGTTTGGGGGTAATTTACACAGATAACAGATACAAACCCCACTTCTTGAGATGTTGAAAGCTTAACTGATGTACCCATTAGCTAAATCAACCTCACGTATTGAGCATTTATGTTTTTTAGGCATTGAATTGTGTCCCCTCAAAATTCATCTATTGTCATCCTAACCCCCAATATCCCAAAATGTGATGTTATTTGAAAATAAGATTGTTGTAGATATAATTAGTAAAGAAGAGGTCCTACTGGAGCAGCATGGGCCCCTAACCCAGTATGACTGTTGTCCTTATAAAACGGGAACATTTGGACAAAGAGACAGACACACAAAGGGAAGACAGCGTGAAGATGCTCCGGAAGGAGACAGCTGTGCAGGAGCCACGGATGCCAGAGGCCATCAGACGCTGGGGGGGAGGCCCTGACCAGATTCCCCCCAGAGGCTTCAGAGGGAGCACAGCCCTGCCAACATTTGGCCTCCGAAACCGAGACAATGAATTTCTATTGTCCTAAGCCACCCTGCTTGTGGCACTTTGTTATAGCAGCCACAGGAGGCTAACACAAGGTAATTCCAATTTTTCTGTTATAAAACATCATCATCATGAGCCGTGGCTGGTGTGACTCAGTGGATTGAGTGCTGGCCTGTGAGCCAAAAGGTCACCGATTTGATTCCCAGTCAGGGCACATGCCTGGGTTGCAGGCCAGGTCCCCAGTAGGGGGCACATGAGAGGCAACCACACATTGATGTTTCTCTCCCTCTCTTTCTCCTTCCTTTCCCCTCTAAAAATAAATAAATAAAATCTTTTAAAAAAAGTTTTTATTTAAAAAAAATCATCATAATGAAACAGCAGCCTCCAGTCCCTACATATATCCATGGCTATTTTGCCCCCAAGAGAAATCCTTAAAAGGTCCTTGCTGGGTCAACGGGCTTATGTATTTTAAAGTCTTCTGGGATGTATTATGAAATTCAGTCCTTTCTGTGTTAAGTCAATCCATATCTGGTCCTCCCAGTACCCAAGAGCCAAAAGCCACATGCTATGAGCAAGAAAGACTGTACATGGAGGGGAAGCCTCTTCCAGGCAGGCCACCAGGACTACACCCTCAAGGCTACCCCCCAGTTGGGAGAAATATGCCCACATTCCCCTCTTGCTCAGCCATTCTGGTCAGTGGAGGTACGTACACGGGGGAGTCGGTTCGGTTGACATCGGGACTCTGCTGCCTGTGCTGGGGTGGTGGTGGGACATAGGATGGTGGTGCCTGAGATAGTTCTGAGCCGAGGTCCGAGATGTCTGCAGGAGAGAGGGCATCCCATCAGACACAGCCATGTCTTCCAGGCTGGACCCGTTCACAGAGGGGAACATCAAGGCCCCTCTAAGCAAAGGTACCTAGGCCAAATCAGGCTCAGCCAGGTAACTCCAACCCTGACTTGCTGTGTGGACTTCAGCAAGTTTATATTCCTCTCTGAGCCTCTTGGGGCCAGGCTCACCGACTCCAGCTTGGCTCTGCTTAGTACTCCCGCCTCCCCTGCCATTCATTCAACCCCTTCCCCAGGGCCTGCCTCCTGGCCCCTCACCCTCCAGGAGGGAGCTGTCACTATCACTGACAGCCGGTGGGATGTTCACCAAAAACTGTCCTCGGTCCCTGAGCACCAGCAAAGTCAGCTTCCCTTCCGACTTCTCAATCAGTCGCCGTGTGTCACTCAGTGACAGATTCTCGCTGGACACCCCATTGACCTAAAAGGAAACAGGAAGGGAGGACATGAGTTAATGAAAGACAGGGGAATACTAGAAACAGATAGGTTGGTGGGGGGACTAGAAACACGCAATTCCCCAGGGGTTACTAAAAACAGACATCTCAAAGGAAAATGATAGAATTAGATTCTTGCTGTTAGAGGAAACTACATCAAGAACTAACTTTCACAAGAATTCTAACAACAGACAATTTTCTAAGGAGGGGAACACGAGGGGAAGAAATTAGAAACAAATTGACTTTCTCATCTTCCTAGAAGGGGAAATTTCTCATGAGATACTAAGAACAAATATTAGACATGAGTCTAATTAAAAGAGGAGGAAAAGATACTTAAATATACTAGAAGTTACTCTAGGAGGTACTGGAAAAACTGTTGAGGCAGATTAGAAACTGAATTTCTAGGAAGGACTTACATCATTTCCACTCACACCAGGAATCCCCTTTCTAACATTCTCTGTCAAGAGTGTCTGTTTTCAGTAACCCTAGGAATTGTGAGGTCTAGTTCCCCACCAAGCTGTTTCTAGTGTTGGCCCCAAACCACTAGAAACAGACAAGCCCTCGGGGTCGCTAGAAATAGATTATTCTGAGGAGACTCTAGAAATAATCAACTGGAAATAGTTTGGAAGTCAAACACTAGGCATCACTACAAACAGATTCTCAGGAGCAGAGTCTAGAAAGAAACCAGCTATAAGGCAGAGCCACGCCTCCACACCTCATCTCCCATTAGCACCATCCACCTAGGGCAGGTCTGGGAATAAGAGCTGAAGCCAGCTGACCAAGGATTCTAATACTAGAAACAGACAACCCAAAGGGGGTACTAGAAACTGACATTTGGCAATGGATTAGCAGCAGATGAGGGGCAGTGGGAGAAGAGGGGAAAGCCGTGTCCAACCTTTGGGAAACTGGCAACGATGCAGAAGTCAAACGGTTCAGGGCCAGTTCTGCTGACTTTGACCTATGACTCAATGGTACTGATCACCTCTGGCCTCAGTCTTCCTGTCCCGCCCCCAACAGGAAGCCTGGGCTCACCTGTAGGACGAGGTCTCCTTCCTGCAGGCCACTGTTCCGGGCAGCCACGCCCGAATCCGTGATGTGCTTGATGAAGATCTGACTGCCCAGTTTGACCCCAAACTCTATGGGGAGGGGAGGGAAAGTGAGGCGGGGCCTGGAGTCTAGGCTGCCAGATCCTCTCAGAGCTCTCAGCCTTTCTCACCTGCCCCCAGCCTTCCCACTCTCAGGCCCGCTGTCCCACAAGGAGAGGCCAGGCTTGGCTCCCTCCCAGTCACACTGGGGCTGTTCTGATACTGACAACTTGATAGGACACACAGCATCACTGTAGGGATTCTGATGTCATTGCATGGAGGCTGCAGGGAGAATTGTCTCTGGGCTTTTCCACCTTCTAGAGGCACTGCATCCCTGGCTTGTGGCCCCTTCCTCCATTGTCACAGCCAGCAATGCAGCCTCCCCCATCTCTGACTCTGACCCTCCTGCCTCCCTCTTATCGGGACCCTATGGGGACACTGGGCTCCCCGGGGAATCCAGGGTCATCCCCATCTCAGGGACCTTGACTTAATCCACCTACTAAGTCCTTTTGCCACATGAGTTGACACGTTCACAGGTCCTGGGACCAGGATGGGGATGTCTGTGGGGCTGGTATCTGGTCGACCACACACAATAAGGGCCCGCATTTTTGTGGGGATGCCAAGCAGCACAGCCATCAACATGCCCACTGGTTCACCTTCACTCTCCCTCCTCCGCACCAGCACCGACTTCACTGGCTTCATCTGCACATCCTGCCGTGGGAGCCGCTTGAAGCCGGACACCAGGGCCAGCCCGTTGACCTCGGAGCTCCCATCCGGGGTCCTGCACCCGTGGTTGCCAGCCCGGCTCCGGCAGCCTGCCCTCGGCCGGTGGGAGCGCCTGCCCAGGGAGCAGCCAGAGCCGCTGGATGTGTCTCCCTCGTAGCCCCGGCCGTGGTCGGCCTCCTCATGCTGCCAGGGCCCATCCTCATCGGAGTCCTGGTGTCCTGGGCTGGCCTTGGTGGTGGGTAGCTGGATTTTCCGGGGACGCTTCACGGTCTGTTGGGGAGTTGGAGGGGCAACCAACTCACTGCTCTGTCCCATCCACTGGGTGGCCCTGGGGGACCCCAGCCACTCTGGGCTCAAAATCCAAGCTGTGAAATGGGAACAAGACCCCACTTCCTCACACTCATACCACCCCTGCACCGCAGGGCCAGTGGGGCTCAGCCAGCGGCAGCCCCTCCCACCCGGCCCTCACTCACAATGTTGGCCATCTTGGTGCAGGTCTTAAGTATCTGAATAGCAAAGGTGGAGTTGACGTTCTCCATGGACACACCGTTCACCATGACAATCTGGTCCCCTATCCTGAGGGAAGAGGCCGGGTCTCCGGGAAGAAGACTCACACAGGCACCCCTTTCCCCAGGCCTGCCCTCAGGGCCCCTAGCACCTCCCGGCACCCACCTTTGGGGAAGGCACCACCTGGTCTATCTCACTGGTGTCCCTAGGCTCACAAAGACATTTATCCCTCTGGGCCTCAGTTTCCTCATCTGTAAAATGGGGCTGCTGCTCACAGAACCCACTATAATCATAGCAGTGCAACCACAGAAGGGAAGGTGGGATCACAGCTGGTGTCTCTGTAACCCCCTTACTTTTTTCTCTCAATTTCCCCTTCTTGCTTTTCTCTCTCCCCACCTGTGCTTCATAGTCTTCTTTCTCTGAAGTTGGTCCCCTGATTCTGGGCTGAGCCATGTCACCTGTCAGCCACTTGGGTCCCAGAACAATTTTCCCAAATACCTCCCATAGCCTCCTGCCCCCACGGGCTCAGAACACTGGTTCTCCCTCCGTCTGGCCAAAGAGAGGTTTCCAGGTCACGGGGATGTAAAGTACAGCACAGGGATGACAGTCAATTATGTTGAGTAATTATGTATGGTGCCAGGTGGGTACCAGGCTTATTGGGGGGAATCACTTTGTAAGTGGTATAACTGTATAACCACAATGCTGTATACCTGAAACTAATATAGTATTAAATGTCAACTGTAATTAAAAAATTTAAAAAACGGTTTCTAGGACTTTTCGGTCCAGAGCTCCCTGGGACCGCTCTGACCCTGGAACTGTACTGGAGGCCCAAATCACTGACTGTCCAGCCACCAGCTCCAGGCCCTGTGCTGACAGAGCTGGAAGGCACCCGGCACTTTCCAGCCTCCTCACTTTGGCCCATGTAGGTCCCTGCTCTCCGTGTGCCCAAGCCCAGGCTGCCCTGGTACTCACTGCAGCCTGCCCTCAGCTGGCCCTCCGGGTACCACATCGGACACAAACACGGATCCCCCAGGCCGGTCATGGCCACCAGCGATTGCAATGCCAAAGCCCCGGCGGGGGTCCTGTTGGGGGAGTCAAAGACAGAATGAGTTTTTGCTTCCCTCCAGGACAAAACTTCTCCCAACCTGGCATTTCCATCAGCAGCCCCTCAGGGAGAGGGAGGCCTCACCTTGCAGATGGTAGCTGTGTGCTGTTCCCAGATGGTCAGCTCCTCCATGTCCAACACCTGGCAGAAAGGGAAGAGGGATGGTGGGCATGAGTTCACAGCACATTCATTGGAGCATTTGGGGGTCCCCAGCCTTCAGTGGGGAGCTCTGATCTGACACTTCCATAGTTTAAACCTCTGGACAAGTTGCTACCTCTCCTGAGAATTCAGTTTTTCCATCCACAAAATGGATTTAAGTCAGCGGTTTTCAACTGGAAATGATTCTCTCCAAAGGATATCCGGCCATGTCTGGAGACATCACTGGTTGCCTCAACTGGGGATGATCCTGGCATCAAGTGCATGGAGGCCAAGGTTGCTGCTCAACACCCCCACAGTTCGCAGGGCAGCCCCACCATGGAGAACGGTCCAGACCCAAGTGGTAATAGTGTCAAAACGGAGAAACCCCAGGTTAAGTGAACCAAATTATATTGGAAGCAAAAAAATAAAATAAAATAAATAAAATAAAATAAAATAAAATAAGAAATCTTGGTGTCTTTCCCTCTGGAAGATTTGGCTCCATCCCTGAGGGGATCTAACAGACCTGCCAGTCAAAGGGAGCTCACTCTGCTCCAGTCACACAGGCCTCCTTCTTGTTTCTCCAACATGCCAGGCATGCTCTTGACCCCGGGTCTTTGCACATGCTGTTCCCTCCACCTGGAACTCTCTTCCTACAGTTCTCCACCTGATTCCCTCCTTCACCTCCTTCAGGTCTCAGCTCAAATGTCACCTCCTTTGGGAGGCCTCCCAACCACCCTGTTTAGAACTGTACCTCCCTCTTGCCCTGCAACAGACCACCTTCTGCACCTTTCTCTGATACATTGTTCTGTTTCATAGAACTTGTGACCCCTTGACAATCCCTAGATTTATTTTTATCTGTTGACTGTCCATCTCCCCCTCTAGAATACCAGCTGCAGGGGCAGAGATTTTTGTCTTGCTCACAGTGGAATCCTGAGTGCCTGGGTCACAGCAGAGATTCGATAAGTGTTTACTGAATGAATGAAGTCCTTCCTTTGTGCCAAGCAGTTTACATGTACTATCTCATTTAATCCACTCATTGAAGGGGAAATGCTTTTATCCTATATCACAGATGGGGAAACTGAGGCAAATAGCGGTGAAGCAACCTGCCAAAACAACAGAGCTGACAGAGAGTGGGGCTCTCAGAATGTAAGTTCCTAGGCCAAGGGACCCTGGGAGAAGGAGAGACATGGACCCTGGCCAGAAGCCAGCCCCAACCCACCCCTTACCTCCTGCCAGGCTGCCCAGCTCCCTAGGGGGTCTTGTAAAAATTACTCCCCAGTGGGGCACAGCATAGGTCGTGATCCCCTCCACAGGTCGTGCACTCCAGTGACTTTTCTTATAAGTTCCCAGGAAAGCAGCCTTCCTGGCTCTCAAGAGTGGGAAACAGGGGTGGAGGAGACAGAAACAACGGTGAGGAAGGGGCCTCACTCCTGGCCCTGCAGTACCAGGAAATACGTCAGTACTCACAACCAAGGCGCAAATCCCTCGTCCGCCCCTTGCTGGCTGTGGTGCTGCCTCTCCCAGCTTCACCTTCTTTATCTGCAAAATGGGTACCTCCACCCCTGGTACCATCACTCAGAGCTGAGGTGCGGGAGGGGAGCACGGAGTCGGAGGGGGCCAAGAGCCTTTGGAGATGGCAGTTACTGTGAGAAGTAATAATACGGCCTTTCTCTGCATCATTTTAATAAGCAACACTATTCAGTAATGGTTGCCAGCGAGCGCTGTCCACATACCCACCCATTTAATCATGAATACCCTTAGGAAGTGGCACTGCTACACTTCCTACCTTGCAGGGGATGAAAGAGCCAGAGAGGCTCAGTAACTCTACCAGTGAGCCTGGGCGGCCTGCCCACACCCTCGCTCTTAACTACTTGGTCACAGCATTCTTTTTTTTTTTTCTTCTGAACTTAGTTTTCAAAACAGAACCTTTTTACTTGCTTTGATTTTATACTTTGTGTCATTAAGTTGCCCCCCAGGATTTGTATTTCTTGGCCTTATTTTAAGAAACAGCCCCCAGGGAACCAGAGCCCCTGGAGGGGGACGCAGGTGCAGGCGGCCCAGCCTTGTCCCATCTCGTTCACCTTCATGGATACTGGAGGTCTCCAGGGAGTCAAACCTAACCCCTCAGCCCACCACAGCTTGGTTCACCTCCAAACCTTTGCTCTGCCTGTAACCTATGCCTGGGACACCTTCTCAGGATTGGCATATATCTGGCCACTGCCGCTTGGGTCTTGTATCAAGGAGGACTCTGGCCAATCTTTTCTGGCACCCTATCATTCTTCCCTGTTTTATTCACGGCATCCAAAACCATCTGAAATTATCCTAATTGTTCACTGTTTGGGGAGTGTCTGGCCTTTCCTCTTGGGCTGTCTCTCTGGGTACTCTGGTGGTGGCCGTTGGCACCTCCTAGGCCCTCCTTTCCAGGCCTTTGCTCATGCTGTACTCCCTGGTAAACTCCTGCTCATCCTTCACATCCCCAGGGCCACTGCCTCTTCCTCCAGGAAATAAGTCCTCAGTGCCCCAGCTCGGGAGAGGGTGGGGCCTGGGTCTTCTTCCCATCTTATCCTCCCCCACCCCACTTGCTGCCCCGCCACATGCTGCGCTGGACACAAACACTGCAAATACCTGAGAGGAGAGACAACCAGAGAGACAGGTCCCATCAAGTCAAACAGCCCCAGGCAAGTGGCTCCCAGGCTAAGGTCCTCTCTCCCTCTCTCTCTCTCTCTCTCTCTCTCTCTCTCTCTCTCTCTCTCTCTCTCTCTCTCTCTCTCTCTCTCTCTCTCTCTCTCTCTCTCTCTCTCAGTCCCCACCTCCAGGAACAATGGCAGAGCAGATGGGGAGAGGCGTGGAGGGCCAGGAGGGGTGGGAGGAGGGCACAAATACTCAGGTTGGGGAGGGGATTCTGGGAGCTGTTGCCGCAACCCGGGAGAAGGTGTAGGGAACCAGAACTGCCCGGCCCTAAAGCCTTCCGCCGTGTGCCCTCGGGAGCCACGTACCCCCTAAGACCTCAGTTTACCCCTCCAGGCCGATCTAAAACCCAACGCTGTGTTTGTAGGTCAGTTCAAGCTTCATACTGGAAGGTGAAGTTCCCCAAAGAGAGACACAGGGATCCGACACCCCCAGCGAAGCCAATTTACTCCATGTAAAAGGAGCTCTCAATCCCGACCCCTATCTCGGCAGGGCCATGCAAGTTAACGGCTCTGTATACAGTAAGAACGCAATAAATGGTGGTTCCCTCTCCAGCAGCCTTGCAGCACTTCACCAAACCCACCCAGTCCACACATGAAGTCACTGCCAACAGTTCTACCATTAATGCAGCAAACATTTTTACTGAACGCCTACCACATGCCAGGAGCTTAAAACACATTTTCCTCTTAGAACCCTCCCTCCACCTGTCTTTGAAATGACGATCACCCATTTTATAGATGAGGTACGGAGAGGCGTTTGGTCACTGGCCCAAAGTTACACAGAAAAGTCGTGATTTGAACCCAGGTTTGCAGAGTAATGAAGGCAGCTTTTGGGGTCGAGGGACGCCGATACGTCTCGGTGTGCAGCCTCCGGCTGGCCAACGCATGCCTGTGGGCCTCGGTTTCCCCATTTGTTACACAGGCAGAGGGTGATCACGGGTCCTGTGTCCAAGTCCCAGCCCCACCTCAGCTCGATTCCCTTGCCCTCTGGTTCTCTGCGGGCTACTCGCCTGGAATCTCACCGCCATGGTCCACTCCCGGGCTCTCCCGCGCCCCTGGCCCAGGGGAGCCTCGAAACTGTCAATCGGTCCCCACCCTGGGGTGAGGGAGGAGGCTAGGAGGGTCGCAGCGGAGTGGGTGTCCGGCACTCGCCCTCCCCTCGCCCGCTCCGCCTCTCTCGGCTGCACCTGCTTGCCTTCCTCCTCCGGGTCCCCTACCTGCCCCGCCCCCGCCCCGACACGCCTTCGGACAACGTTAAGCCCGACCCCCCTCCCCCGCCCACATTCCTGCCGCCAATCACTGGATCCAGGCCCTGGGTGGAAATCCGGAACGGGTTTTTCATCCAGCCGAGCACCAGCCCGCGAAGAGGCTGGAGACTGGCCGGGCACGGCTGCAGGGAAGACCCGGCAGGAGTGGTGGCCGCGTTCGGAACGGTGCTACGATTCCGTCGGTTTTCTATCCGAGAAGGGGACATTTGTTGAGGTTCAGTTGGTAGGCCTAATAAATCCGAAGCTAGTTGAGATCTAGAGACCTCCGGAGCATAGGGTTGGTCCTTCTCGAGTCACCCCCTCTCCTGGAGGCTTACTCCATTTCACAGAGGGGAAACTGAGGCCCAGAGGGGGCATTAGCGTGGACTTTGTGAAGAGGCACAGCTGCCCCCGCTGTGGCCTGGCTCTGTCTTCACGCCCAACACTGGGCTGGGCCCCCAGCAGAGAAGGGCGGGGCGGGAAGAAATTCCTCACGCTCCTGGGAGTAAAGGTCGGACTTCCTTCTTCTCACCTAGCCTTGCCTCACCCTCAGGGGCCCAGGTTCCTAAGGTAAGGCCTAGGAAGGACCTCAACAAGGCAGGAAACCCTCTACCCCGGGTAAAGGAGGAAGTCACCTGGAAGGGTGGAGCTGGTAGTGGCTCCACCCACATTCCTTTCTGCTAAAAAAAATAAAAAATAAACCTTCCTGAGGCACTGAGGCTAACCTCATCCCGAACCCCACCTCACCCCAAGCTTGAAAGGGCAGATCTAGGTATAGACACCCCTTCCCAGCCTCATCCAGTCAAGACTGTGCAGAGAGAAACCCTAGACCGGGGGAAGGGAGGAGGCAGAGAAGAAACTGGGAGTTGAAGGAAGACTTCCAGGAAGAGGGGCATTGCAGCTGGGGTTTTGAATGTTGGATAAGAGTTTGTCAAGTGAAAAAGACAGACAATATAATCAAAGTTTTTGAGGCTTCCAAACCTGACTTTTCATACCTCCCAGCTTCAGTTCTCGCAAGATACTAGTCTGAAGACCCCAGCCAGAATCGACCCCTCGAGGGTCCCAAATGCCACTAAAGCAATAAACCTTTGCGCAAGTCCCTTCTGAAGACCTATTTGGTATCACGGGGCTGGAGGGGAAACTCAGTCTTTCTCAATGTTACTTTCAGCTACTAGCATACAAGGCAGAGAAACAGAAAATGATTTTAGGTAGAACAAAGTCAAACATTTTTTAAATAGGTCTGTGTTCGTATTAATGAGTTATAAGGAAACCATAAATAAGTTATCCACTGGCACATGCACATAAGGGTTTGTGGCTGCAATTACTTGGGAGGACTTACTAATTGGGACACAAGTGTGGCAAATCGGAGAAGTGGCTTGGGGGTGACTGAAGCTGTGAGGGGAACAACCTGAATTCCTGCACTCAATGCCACCTGATCTCGGTGTCATTACCTAAAGAATGAATGGATTGAATCCATGGAAACGAGACTACTCGCTCACATTTCTTGAGTGCTTGCTTTACTCCAGCCACTGCTACGCACAATACGCAAGGGCTCATTTTGCAGCTGAGAAAACCGAGGCCAGGTGGGTCAAGTGGCAGCCTGACCAGCAGGAGCTGGGTTTGGCTGTTTGACCCCACACCCCTCACTATCAATATTTCTCACTGTAGGGTGATTCTGCCTCCAGGGCACATTGGACAATGTCTGTGGTTGTCACAATGGGGGGTGTTCCTGGCATCAAGTGGGTGGAGGCCAGGGATGCTGCCCTACACCCCACAGTTCCAAGGACGGCTCCACAGAGGGCGACCTGGACCCAAAAGTCAATAGCACTGGAGTAGAGAGACCCCACTCTAAATCCCTCTTGTTATGAGGACAATTTCAGGAGACATGATCTTCCTCCAACCACCCACCACTCTGATCTCACATTTTTATGTCCTGCTCAAGAGCACTCGATGGCTCCCTAGTACCCATCAGATGACCCTGTGCTCAAATTCCAGGTTCTGGAGAAGGGCACTGGCATTGAGCCCCCCATTACTCTGCTTTTCATCAATCCACTTCAACCACGCCTTCGTTTTTCCATTCATTCGGTCATTCACTCCACAAAAATGTTTCAAGACCCTACTATGCACTAAGTGCATGAACAAATGATGGGGACTAATTTTCACCTGAAGCTGCAGTGCCAACTTTAACCAGGAAAGGGTAGTGCAGGTGTGATGCGAGGGGTGAGGGAAAAGTACAGGGAAAGGTGAGGTCCTGGAAGTACTTGCAGGATGAAACTCCTTGGCCCCTTCTGGGCATCTACAGGGACACTGAGTTCCAGAGAGGGCGAGGGCTGAGCTGAGGTTCTCCAGAGTGCCAGCTGTCAGGAGGGGAAGGGGCCTGCAGCCCAGTCCCAGGCGTGGGATTTCCCTGGTGGAGGTTGATTTGCTGTGCTGCAGGAGGCAGAGGTCATCTGTAGTAACAGGTCAGACCGTAACCCAAGAATGTCCTGAAGAAACTCTGCAGCCTGCCTGGGCTATGGCTCAATAATCAGCATTTATTGAGTGCCCACTGTATACACACAGGACTGACGACACAGACCCAGTCCCTGCTCTAAAGAAGCCCGTGATCCTCAGGGGAGATAGACAACAATGGAATCATCACAAAATGTAAGTAAAAAGTACAACCTAGACTTCTGAGAGCATTGGCAGGGAGGCATGACCTGGGCTAGGGACTCAGGGAGGGCTTCTCTGAGGAAGAGGCAGTTGAGATGAGAACTGAGTTTAGTACGAGTGACCTAGGTGAGGGCGACCTGGGCAGAGAAACTGAAGGAGGTGAGGGAGGAGACGGGGAGATCTGGGGGAAGGTGTACTAGGTGAAGTGAACCGCACATACAAAGGCCCTGGGGTAGGACCATGTTGGAGGTTCAGAGAGGAGGCTTGTGTGGTTGGAGCAGAGTGAGGGAGGGGGTGAGAGGGAGGAGGTGTGGGCAGGGAGGGGATGGGGGTAGGTCCTCAGGGCCTTGTAGACCTCAGGAAGGACTTGGGCTTTTACCTGTAGGGAGGTGGGAGCCCTGGAGGGCTGTGGACAAAGGAGGGACCTGACTTGGGTGCTCACAGGTGCCCTCTGGTGGTTTCTGGGAGGGAAAGTAGACTGTGGTGGGTGGCAGGAGGAGGCTGCCTGTACCAGGGAGGCCAAACCTGGAGGCCCAGTAAGATATTGCCTCTTTTTTCTTTTAATACACATTTTATTTTTGAACTGGTTTAAATTCACAGAACAGTTGTAGATATAATTCGGAGAGTCCACATATGCTCCTCACTTGGTTTCCCCCAATCTTAACATTGTACATGACATTGGTATATTTGTGAAAATTAAGAAAGCAACATTGCTACGTCACAATTAAGAAAACCCCAGATTGTAATCAGATTCTACTAATGTCCCTTTTCTGCCCCAGGACCCTGTCCAGGATTCCCCATTGTGTTCAGTCAGCGTATCTCCTCCAGCCCCATTTCCCTTGTTCCACGACCCTCACTGTCTGGGGGAGAATGGTTGGAGATTCTGTAGAAAGCCCCTCGCTTGGGTTGGTCTGATGTTTTCCTCATGACTGGACTAGGTCATGGGTTTGCAAAGAGAGTATGGGAGAGAAGGAGGGTGCTGGGGTTTCAGGGAGTGCAGATTCTGGGTGTGGCAGACTACCCGGCAGCACGTGAAGATTGAACAATGTCCTAGGGGTTGGTAACATGGGGTCCTGGTGCACCTTAGTGACAGCACTTTGATGTAGGAGGAAAGGGAAAGTAAGGAGGGCCTGTAGGCCTTTCTAGAAGTTTGAAGTACAGGGCACAGCTGGAGGAGCTCAGGGAGGATGCCAAAGCTCTAGAAGGAAGCTCTGTGCAGAGGGGGCCGCTCAGCTTGGCATGAATTCCAGTCCTCCTGATTTCTGTCTCAGTTTCCCCATCTGTGTAATGGGAACCTGGTTCCAACTTTGAGTAGCATCCTTAAGAAGGTGCAAATGTTCGTGCATCCGGCATGCAGCAGGTGCACGGAAAGGTTTGCCTGGGTGCTTCCAGTGCTTCCTTCTCCAATCTGAACCAGGAGGAGGCACGCAAGCCCCAGCGGGAAAATACCAAGGTGAATTATGGTGTCCCTAGGGTTGGAGGGAGAACCCTCAAAACTGTCTCTATCAAGGATCTGTCCTGTGCAGTAGGCAGGGGTAGGACCCTGACACCTTTGTTACAGTCCCTGTTTTCAGTCTGGCCTCCACACCAGCACCCCAAGCCAGCTCCCCTCTGACCACTCCCATTAAAGTTTCCCTGTGATCCTCACGTTGACAGTCTTTATCTGCTGTGTGGCTGAACCCGACACACTTGGAAGTTGTCCTCTTCGAGTACACAGCACTGGCCTGTCTACTCTGTTCAGAATATTAGGTGGCTGCTCATGAGCTCTTTATTCATTTATTGAGCACCGGCTGCATACCAGGCACTGTGCTAGGCACTAGGGATGCTACAGTGGTAGAGCTCACAGACAAGCATGGAGAGCAGACATTCAACAAATAGTCCCACCAATGACTGCGCAGTGAATGAGCTGTGGCTTTAGCTAAAAAACATTCGATCGCTCCCTGGCATCCGTTCAAAGCATATTTATTGAGAAACTGATTAATGCCAGACTCTGGTATACCCTCCCAAGTCATCTGTGCTTCTTATCACCTGTGAGCTATTTTACAGCCCTGTAAATGGTAGGAAACTGGTGGTATTGCAAATGATTCTTGTCCATAGAAATGCAAATTAATATTGTCCTGCGGAGACCACAGATTGTTGCCCTGCGACTATTGACCAGTTTTGAATTTATTTGTAAATTCATTTCCGCATTCTTGATTCCCTGTGAGTGTGTGTTCTTTCTTTATGCTGTCCCTCGAACAGTCTGCAAAAGCTTACTGGTTCCCACATTAATTAATGAGTTAAGTAAATTCATAAAGCACCTTGTTGTTTTTTTTTTACATTGGTTTTTTAGAGAGAAAGAGAGGAAGAGAGAGAAAGAGAGGGTGAGAGAGAGAAACATTAATGTGTTGTTTGGCTTATTTATGCATTCATTGGTTGATTCTTGTACGTGCCCTGATCAGAAATCAAACTCGCAACCTTGGCGCATCATGACGACGCTCTAACCAAATGAGCTACCCGGCCAGGGCCACCTCTCTGTTTTATATTAGTATGAGAGTCGTGTTTTAACTTTTTGGGAAAAAAATCCTTTAACACCATACTGGCATCCAAGGCTCCCCCCTCGGATTTCTACCTACCTCCCAGTTACTTGTTCCACTCACCCATCGAAATCTTGCAAGCCCCAGAACGTTCTTCCCACTTTTCTTACTAATCACCCTGGGACCCCAGTCTATTTCTCATATATCAGCAAATGCCGTGGTTCTACCAAAATCTTTCCAGAATCTGCCCACTTCTCCCCTCTCCTCTGCCTGGTCTAGGCTCATCATTGCCCACCTGGGCCATCCCAGTCAACTCAGCCCTGGTCCCTTGGCCCCTGTCGTCTCCTTTCACTGTCTGTCCATCCTACAGCAGCCAGAAGACACTTGTGAACACTTGAGTTAAGTCCTGTCCCTCCTCTGACCTCAGCCCTCCAGGGCTCCCACCTCCCCTCAGGGTAAAAGCCCAGGTCCTCCCCAAGGCCCACAAGGCCCTGTGTGTTTTGCCCCCATCCCTTCCCTACCCTCACCTCCTCCGTCTGTCACTCACTCTGCTCCGGCCACTGCCCCTCCTTGCTGTTCCTCCAACCACAGGCACAGTTCTGCCCTGGGAGCCTTTACACAGGATGTTACCTCTGCTTGGAATGCCCAAGCACTTTCTTCCAACCTGCTCAAATGAATTCTCCCTGATCTTTCTTTAAGATTATAAAATACACTCTGGCCGGGTGGCTCAGTTGATTGGAGCGCCATCCTGAGCACCAAAGGGTTGCGGGTCTTGGTCCCAGTTGGAGCGCATGCAGGAGGCATCACGTCAATGTTTCTCTTTCTCTCTCTCTCCTCCCCCTTTCTCTCTCTTTTCCCCTCTCTCCCCCCCACCGTTCCTCTCTCTCTGAAAATCAATGAACATATCCTCAGGTGAGGATAAAAAAAATTGTAAAATACCTTCCCGCCTGGCTCATTCCTATTACTCGTACCTCTTTTTCTTCTTTTGTCCTCTGAGACTGATCGCCCTCTAACCCAGGATCCAATTTAAGATACAGTTTACTTCCTTATTATGACTCTTACTTCTTCTCTGTCTTCCTCCACCACAAGATCAGGGACCTTCGCTGAATCCCCAAAGCCCAGAACAGCACCCGGCACATCGTAGGTGCTCCATAAACGCGGGTTCAGTCCCTGGGTAGTTCCTCCTCCCAGTCACATCTCCCACTAATCTCAGCCCATTCCAAAGCGTGTCAGGCTCCACCCTGAGCAAACACTGCTCCCCTGGAATGGGGCCAGGCCGAGAAGGAAGAACAGGAACCCATACTCTCCACTGTGAACTTTCCCCAGCACTCAGAGGGCCTCATGGAAGCACTGAACCAGGGAGGCAGGACTTTTACAAGATGCTGAGCCTGGGGCTTCTGTCAGGGCACATGGGCAACCCCCAGACCTCCCTGATCTCTTCATTTAATGTCTATCTGCCCAATGGCCCTACTTTACTGTGCAACCCTGGGCAAGTCACTGCCCCTCTCTGAACCAGGGTTCGACCTCTGTAAAACAGGAAGGTAGCTGGCTCGACATTCTGAGGCCTGAGTTTGAGTGGGACACCTTTTCCCGTGACCCCACATGACTGAGCATCTACTACCAGCCCTATCATGTGCTGCTCCAAGCAGCCCTGGCACGTGGTGGGGGTCTTATACTCACTCTACAGTGTGGAAAACTGAGGTCCAGATAGGAGAAATGGCTGGGGGCTGTCTCAGTTGAGATGTAGTTCCCTCTACCCGACAACCCTCCAAATCTCAAGACTCCCTCCTCCCTGGGAGCTCCGTGCCCACATTGCCCTGGGGTGATCCCAAGCAGGCCAGGCCTGCTCTGTGCCCTCATCTCAGATGCCCATGCCTTCCCAGCCTCAAGGGACCCACTTGGTCCTGGACAAAGAGACTTGAGGTGCAATCAGACACTGGCTCCCAGGGAGCTCCTTTTGTCCTGTACTTCTGGGAGCAAATGACCCAGAAAAACGTCCTACTACTGACCCCTCTCCTCTCCAGGCTCTAGGCTTCCTACACCCGAAGACCATCTTGGTTCCTTGCCCACAGACTGCTCTGGGGACTGTTGTGACAACCTTCTGCTCGCCCCCGCCCCCTACCGCATTTTACCACTGGGAGATTTTAACCAGAAAAGGAATCAAGAGAAACAAGGCAAGGTAACCCCAGGACCCACTCCCCAGCTCCTTCAGCTGCGGGTGGTGGTGGGAGGCCCATGCAATTGTCAGAAGGCTCGAGGGTCTCTTCAGAAGATCCAGGAAGACCCCCACATTGACCAATTGCCAGGCTGCCCACCTACCACCTCCCTGCCTGACTTCCCATCCTTAGTTTGAAGGATCAAAGAGGCCAACCTGTGTCCCTTTGGCCCCCTGGCACCACCTGGGCCAACAATGACCCTTTTAGGTCTCTGGCTCTGGCGTCCTGGGCTGGTTGCCAAAGGCTGTAACTGCCAGCCAGATAATCCTTTAGAAACTATGTCAAATGCCCACACAGGAGGGTTAGTTTCCTGCTTTCCCGGGAGCTGGGGGGAGGTGATCTGGGGTCCCAGGTCCTCACAGTGGGGATTCTGCTCACAGCAGTGGCCTTGGGATGGTGGGCAGAGCAGGGACTTACCTGTCTAGGAGGCCGAGTTGCCTCTGGGCAAGTAGCAGGAGCGGAGGCCTGGGTGCTCGCCTGACATGGGGGTGGGGAGGGAACCTGAGGTTTGAGCTCTGTCCTCCCCACCTGTTTGCTCAACTTTTCCTCCCTTGTGGCAGCAACAGGCTAGCAGGTCCCGTGCCAGGTGGAACCAGCACGGCAGCATGCGACATGCGACATGCACAGGCGAACTGGCAGTGTGAGAGAGACAGGGAGGCTGGTTGGGTGTGTGGCTCTGTCGTAAGGTGCTCTCACGTGGCAGCAGCTGGCCTTAACCCCTGCTCACCCAGAGGCAAGGGACACCGAGTCCTGCCCTGCTTGTGCCATTCACCCCTGAGCCCTTGACATCAACAGTGGGACCAGCATGTACGGGCAGGTCCTCAGGAAAGGTTTGTTGAATAAATTAAGGAATGAATAAACGAAACTCCTCCTAGCTAGCCCCCTCTCCCCTCTGCTGCTTTTACAGCTAGAACTGCCAAGCCTTTGCATTTGCTGTGCCTTCCACCAGGCGTGCCTTCTCGTAAAATGCGGCAGGGCTGGCTTTTCACCCTGCAGATCTGGGAGAAAATTCTGTCTCTGCGCTACCAAGTGACCAGCCAGATTCCTATGTCAGGAATCTTGTCATTTCCCAGCTGGGGCAGCTTTGGGTCTCTTCAGTTTCTTCATCTAAAAAAATGGGAAAAGCACTAGCATCTACTTCCTAGGGGAGTTTCGAAGGGTGAGTAAATGAATGAATGTCCATAAAGTGCTTAGAACAGGACAGGGCACACAGTAGCTTTGCACCTTCTAGACACTACCCACAGGTGGCTGGTCCCAATGAGTGATATATGGTTAAGTGTAAAATACACAACTGGGGTTGGAAGATGCAGTACTCAAAAAAGATAGCTTGATATTTTTAATATGCACTCTATGTTGAAATGATAATATTTTGGATATGTTGGGTTATGTGAAGTATATTGTTAAAGTAATCTCACCTGTTTCTATTTTGCTTTTTAAATTGTGGTTACTAGAAAATTTTGAATAACATTTAGGATTTTAAATTTAAATTGCCTTGCATTCTGGTGCTCTTGGGCAGTGCTGGAATAGGTGCTTAATGCATAGTAGATACCGTGCCTGTCTTTTTTGAACACGTGCGTTATTTTCAAAGTTTATTAGCAGCTGAAATTACTGCTGTGTTGTGCTTGTTTATCTGTCTCTTCTAGAATGTCACCTTATTGAGGTCAGGGATTTTATCTCGCTCATTCTTGTATCCCCATGACCTAGAACAGTGTCTAGTACACAGTAGGTGCTCAGTAAATATTTGTGGTGTGAATGAACGAACCAACGACCGCATGAAGGGAATATAGTGAGCGGGAAGGAAGAACGCGTGGGTCCCCAGTATCTGGTACCTAGTGCTGGTGGTAATAGCCTCTATACCCAGGAGGGGGCGCCAGAAACCAGGCAACCGGCTCCGCCAGGCAGCCTCAGTTTTCCATGCAGTAAAACCGGAACAAGGGAGCAGGGACGCGGGAGAATGAATCAAGAGATCCAGAAGCCGCAGCGCCACCCAGAACCCCGCCCCTCCTCTCCATTCCCTGCCTGTACTTTCCTGTCCCCCACTCTGGCACCGGTTTGGTTTTGTCTTTTTACATTTTCATTTTTTTAAATTAGAGTTTATGCACGCATGCACTTTTAAAGAGTCGAATTCTAATTCAAGTTTGTTAAAATCAACCAAGTGGCATTGTCACCTCACAATTTCTCCCTTCCAAGAGGCTCTGTCCCCTTAACTTCTTTTAAGCTAAATTATATTGACATTCACTTCCTTGTCTCCAAATAATGCCTGCTTTGCCACTTCTTGATTTTTCAGTTTTAGTATTGACCTCCCACCAGGGGAGGTTTAGAATCAACCCTGAAATTGATTTTTAAAAAAATGGTTTCATTTTCATGATCTTTATCTCTAATCCAACCCCCAGTCCTCTAGTTGCCTGAACCAGTGCTTCTCAAACTCTCAGGCATTCAGATTGCCTTAGGGGGCTCGTTGAAATCCAGATGGTGGGGCCCCACTCAGAGTCTCCAGTGCAGGAGGCCTGGGGTGGGCCCTGAGATTCTGCACCTCCCCTGCACCCTAGACAATGATGAGGGACCATGTCTCTGGAATCAGACAGGCCTGGGTGAAAACATCCCAGTTCTGTCCCTCACTAGCGAGGTGTCCAGGCACCCCCACAGAGGAGATCATTATGAATAAAACTACTAATAGCAGCAATTATTACTTCTCAAATCATGACCTCACAATTAATAACTGCCTAGTCATATCATTAATAAATTAACCATTAGGCTTTAATAACAATAGTAATATAATTATTTTTCATACATAAATAACATTGATTCACAGCATGGTTCTTCGCATGATTGTCTGAGCTCCTGTTGGGGATGATAATAGTTTTCATCTACTTGATTAATATTATCAAATATTTATTGTTTTTTAGGTGTAAGGTTCTGTGTTAGGTACTGGGAATATATCAGTAGTAAAAAACAGGTCCCTAACTTATGGAGATATCCCATGCAAAGGCTTTAACCCTGAGACTAGCATTTAATATGATTATTATGTATATTTATCATTATATTACATTATAAACAACATTATATATAATATTAGCATATTACATATTACTATTACTTCTATAATAATGCATTAATTTTATTTAGTAATAACATGTCTGTCAATAATATTACATATAATTGATATATTGTGCATAATGAAAATAAATTTTATTATCATGCTATAATTAGCACTTGTATTAAAACATGTAACACAGTAATTTGTGTTGCTTATAATGTGGTGATAAGTAATTTATTAGTTGTAAATATTTGTATTTCATGTATAATATTAATACTATTGCAATGTTGGCTGGAATGGCGCTGCCCTTCCACGCCTTGGGCGCGTGGGGGCGCTCGAGGCACTCCCGGGCCCGGACGCACTCAGGCCCCGCCCCCGAGCTCCGATAGGCTGCGGGCGCGGTGCGCCGTGGCGCAGCGACTGGCCCTGTCTCCGGCCCTCCCCCTGGTCCCTGGGCTCGGCTCCCTCCACCCTCCAGCCGGCAGCGGTTGTTGTTCAGCGGCGGCGGCCGCCGCTTGGGTCGTAACCTCCGGCCGCCCGCTCACTGGTCGGTCCCCACGCGAGGCCATGGAGCTGGAAGTGCCGGACGAGGCGGAGAGCGCCGAGGGTGGGACCGTGACCTCGGAGGTGACCTGGGCCGCGGAGAGCGGCGCGGCGTCAGGTAACGGTTCCGGACCTCGCGTCCCTTCGTTCATGCGGAATGGACCCGCCTGCCCACCCCCTGCCGGGGCCCAGTGGTCCCGTCCAAGTGCCGGGGGGTAGTCGAGACCCGCCTCAGGGACACCGGAACGTTCCACTGGGGGTGCTCGCGGGGGGATGGAACACCCCACGCCAGGGTTGGGGGACTCGCCGCCCGGGGCCGGAGGGAGGCTGGAACGCCCCACCTGGGGGCTTGGAGTGGCACCGCCTATTCCGGGGATCCCTTTGGGGGGGCGCCGGGCTGGGGGCAGGAGTGGATGCAGGGCCCCATTCTGAGAGCCTGTGGGTGGAGCGTCCTGCTTTGGAAGCATGCGGGGAAGACCCCCCACTTAGGACGCGTGGTGGGTGAGTGTTCCGCCTCCTGCTGAAGGCGACATCCCCTCAGCCTTGTTGGTGTGGCTCGGTTGCTCTGCGTGTGTGGAATGGTGAAGTACCCCTGTTCCATTGAGGGGGCCTTGTCTCCGAGGTGGGGCATGACAGGGGGTGACACTGTGCCAAATGTGCCCTCTTGCCTGGACCCATTCTCTGGGCCACACAACCTTGCTGGCGTCAGCTTCCTGGCCTCACCCCTTCCCTTCACAAACGGTCACCCCTGTGGGCACATCTTATTGGTTGGGAAGGCCAGGGCAGCTGGGGTGGAGGAGGGAGGGTCTTTGTGGCCATCTGGGTCAGCCTCCTGACTGTCTCATCTCTCTCTGTGGAAGTCACCAGACCCGGTTTCTCGTGCACTGACCATTTATTCCCTATCTGGGCCGTAGTTTGCCTTTCTATCACAGGAGGGGGCTAAGGGCATGACATCTCAAGGCCCCTTCAGTGGCAGAGCTCTTTAAGCAGACTGGGGAAAAGTAGACCCTTCTAATCCTTCTCCCTGGACACTGGGGGTCCGCTGCAGCCATGTAGGGCCATTGCTTCCTGGTGCCCCTCTCCTCGGCCTGCCTTTTCCACCCAGCAGAGCAGGTGTGGGGAGCAAGGCAGCCTCGCCAGCCCCGCCAGCTCCAGGCGTGCCTTTTCCTGGGGTGGAGTCCAGAGCCACTGCGGTTCCTTCTCAGTTGAGGTCACAAGCTCCCAAATAGGAAGTTTCCTGATCTAAAGAGCCCTTTGCTCCTCCCAAGCAGCCCTCATGGGCGGAGTCCTGTAGACACCCACATGGGCATCCATCCTCCTTCTCCCCCAGGCCTCCAGAAGCTCTCTTGGCAGTCAGGGAGAAGTGGGGAGAGAGAGAGAGAGAGAGAGACCGCAAGGGAGCATGCATCCTGGGCTTTGGAGACTCCCACTGCTTCCTCTCCCACTGCCATTTGGAACCGCCTGGTAGATGACCCGTTTCCTTTCTCCTGTCCAGTCACCTCACCTTGTTTCAGCTGGTGCTTTTGCCAGGCTAGCGTCACACATGGTTGAAGGCCCCAGCGAGGTTCTTTCTCAGTCCCCTGACCTCCATCATTAGCCCTGTGGCCTGGCTGGTTAGAGACAACGGTAGCCGCAGACTAAGAGACCACTGGAAAGCTGCAGAGCAAACATTTGCCTTATCAGAAACTGGGTGAGCCGATTGGGGACAGATAAAGTCCCAGCCCCTGGCTCTGGCTGGGTCTGAGCATAGGGCCTTGAAGATATTGGCTGGCCCTCCCTGCCTGTCACTGAAATCCACAGAAATCTGCCTTCCCCAGCAAATTATTTATTTTACTCTCTTTAAACAGCTGCCTCTCCCCCTCCAAACCCACTTCTCTTGACCTAAGTTCTATGAAGTTTGGGTAATAGCTGTCCGTGCTCTTCCTACTCTGTATAAATATATAAACATATAAATGGGTCTGCATGCTCCTCCCCAGGATGGTTCATGCCGCACCAGGGTCTTCCCTCTCAGCATTGTTGACCTTTTGGGCCAGAAAATTTTTTGTTTTAAAGGAGCCAAACTGGGCACTGGAGGGTGTTGAGTGGCATCCCTGGCCCCAAAGCACTCAATGCTAGGAGTTCCTCCCCCTAGTTGTGACAAATAGTGTCCCAGATATGGCCCAGTGTCTCCTGGAGATAGTCACCCTGGGGGAGAACCACTGTATTATACCTGTGATTTGGTAACTTGCTTGCTTTTCTTGATAATAGTCTGGATTTCTTTTCCCCACATCGGTATCAGTTATGTTTTTCAGAGAGAGAGAGAGAATACTGTGCCGTGGTTAAGAGGGTGGGAATCCCAGAGTTACACTGCTTGGGTTCCACTGAAGAGCAAATGGCTAGACCTCTCTGAGCCCTCAGTGTCCCTCTCCATCTGTAAAATGGAGTGAGAGTACTTGATGAATGAACTTCAGCAGTACCTGCCCCAGGCACCAGCCGTTACTGATTCACAAGCCTCCCACTGAGGGACATTCAGGTTGTTTCTGGAGTTGCCGTTTACACGCAGTAAACGGCTTACCTTTGAATGCGGTGCTTCATTTCCTAGAAGTTGGAGTCCTACCTTGGAGTGGCTGGGTCAGGGGCCAGCAGATTGAAAAATGACTATCAGACACCTGATGGCTTTTCAGGAAGGTGCGGCAGGGGCCAAGACAGACTGTCTGTCTTACCACAGCGTTGCCAGCTCGGGATGTTATCAGCCTCGGTCATTTTGGCCAATCTGATGGGAGGTGAAATGTATCTCATTGGTGTTTAGAATCTGGTTACTTTAAACGCCCGGGCTCCTGAGTCCTGGTCCAGAGAAGACCAGATGGGATTCTTCATTGGCTTTTGGGGGTTGTGTGGGGCATCTTATTCCTGGGGGCTTGGACACTTTCATGGGGCCACCTGTGGGCTTTTCGGCTGAGCTGTGGTCTGCTGTTTCAGAGCCATTTCCCCCCTGTCCTTCCTGTTCCTGCGATATCTCAGGACAGTCAGCTTCTTCCCAGGCCTCCCAAACCCTCCAGAATCTAATCTGGTGGCCAATTTTGTTAGCTTTGCCTTCAAAATCGACCCAGAGCCTACCCGCTTCTCCTCCTCTTCTGCCTTCACCCGGTCCAGCCCCATCATCCATTGCTGACCTGGTCCCTGTCCCTTCACGTGCTCCCCTACAGCTGACTTCAGAAGGCCCCCATTAAAAATGGACTCGATCCCATCCCTTCTCTCCCCACAACCCTCCAGAACCCCCAGTTTCCTCTGGGTAGAAGCTCAAGTCCTGCCTGTGGTTCACAAGGCCCTGTATGACATGATCCTGTCTCCTCCCCACCCTCACCTCATCCCTCTCTCCCCTTTGCTCACTCTGCTCCAGCCACACAGGGCTCACTGTTTTGCCAACACACCAGACACAGTCCTGCCCTAGGCCTTTGCATGGGCTGTGCCGCTGCCCAGAACACTCATTTTTCATATCTGTGTCATTTACTTTCTTAGATCATTCAAGATTTTGCTGAAATAATTTCCTCTTCCATGAGGATATTTGAGGGAGGCCTGAGAGGGGTGGGAAGACAGCACAGTTCAAGCAAAACTTGAACTTCAAGCTTGAAGAACAGTGAGGAGCCAGCATGCCTGGGGTGGGGCAGGCAACATCACTGGAGACCTCCTCTGCAGCTGTGGGCGAGTGGTAACCAGGGACTGCAGTGTCCCTTGTCCCCTCATAGTGAGCGAGCTGTGACCTTAGGAGGCAGAAAGCTCCCAGTGTGAATTTCACACTGGCCATTTTCTAGGAATGCAGCCTAAGGTACTTGGACTGGCAGCATTGGTCTGCTCTGTGGAGAGGCCTTGGGAGCTGGACCACCTTCACCAGCTGGGGACACTCTACCTCAGTGTCTCTGTCTATGAAATGGACCTGGTGATAGACCTTTCTCATACAGCTGGGCTGAGTGAATTGAGGCGCAGAGCCCTTAGAAGAGTTCCTGGCGTGTGGTCAACTCCATGTGAGTGCTGGGGATTTCCCTCCTTGGGTCCACACGCAAGCCAGAGAGAACCGCGTGCCATAATCTGCTTCTTGCACAGCCCGGCACAAGCTGGAGTTTGCTGTGGGACTCAGGGCACGTGAGGACATGCAGTTGCCGCTTAGTCCTTGAACAATGCTTATTGAACATTTATCAAACATCTGCTGTGGGCCATGTGGGATTCTAGGTGCCTAGGTCAGTCACATCAGTGACTAGGGGGGTTCCCTCGCTGCCCTCTGGCCTCTCAGAGTGGTGGGGCCGGGGTGGGAGGGTGGGGTAAACAGATGAGACCAGGGGGCCATCTGTGACCCCCTGGACAAATCCTGTCCATGGCCAGTTTTTGTCAATAAAGTTTGATTGGCACACAGCCACACTCATTCACTCAGGTGTCCATGCATCTTTCACGCTACAGTGGCAGAGCTGAGTCTCGAGACAGAGACCTTATCACCCACAGTGGGGAAGATATTCCTATCTGGTCCTTTACGGAAGATGTTTCCTGACCCCTGAAATAAAACCATGCTGGACACTAGTGGCTGTGTAGAGGGAAGTGAAATGTGTTGCGGCAGTACGGTCACCAGGGCCCGCTGTAGGTGGTCAGGAGAGAAGGTGACTTGAATGAGAAACAGCAGCTGAGGTTCAGGCAGGGGGAACATGCAGAGGCTCTGAGGCCAGAATGAGTGTGATTTCTTGGAGCGACAGAAGCTAAGTCCGCGTGTGGGGCCGGGGCCGAGATAGGCAGGGCCAGCTACATGGGGCCCTAAAGGCCCTGGCCCTACCTCAGTTTTGTTCTGAGTTCAGTTGTTGGTACTGGTGGGTTGAAGCATGGCAGCGGGCACAGAGTCAGTTTATAGAGCATGCTCTGGCCGCTTGGTCGGGAAGGACCTGCGGGGGGCAGGATTCTGGACCAGGGGTGGGGCAGGGGGCGGAGGGAGGTGAGGGACATGAGGAACCCAGGACGGCTTTGGTCTCTGTGCCATAGGGGTGGGGAGGGCCCAGGAAGGAGCAGGTCTAGGGGACTGAGCTTGCACTAATTTGGGAGGTGCAGGGAGGGGGTGCTGCTATGTGGAACCTTATGGACTGAGCAGGGTGGCCTGGGGGGTGGCCTGGGTGGACCCAGCCTTGACCTTGGACAGTGTTCCTCTGAGCACGTGAGGTCCCTGCTTTCCACTTTGGTTTTCCCCTGAAGATGAGGGCAGTGGGGTCCCGAGGGTTTAGGAGGACAGGAATAGGTGTGGTCCGCAGGCCCCGGTGGCACTCTTTAAATGACATCTGCGTGACCTGGGTATTTACAGATGGGGAGGCCCAGGCCCCATGGGGGTCTCGGGCCCCCAGGCCTTATGTTCCCAAATCCTGCCACTGTGACCAAGTCGCATGTCACCACATGTGACAGGCAGGTTGAGACCCAGCTGGGGATTTTCGCTTTGCTGCCAGCTGGACTCACAGCCTGGGCTGTGGGACCGCCTTGTGGAGAGGATTACTGACCAAGGGGATTAGCCGTGGAGCCCCGCATGGCTCTGCACCTCCTGCCGCATCAGGCCGCACCGGGGGCAGTGGGGTCCACCCAAGTGGCCCCAAGTGCCTGAACCAATGGAAAGGAAAAGTTTTGGGAACCTGACCTCTCTTTGATTGAAGAAAGGAACCCCAACGTTTTGTCACAATTGTCCCCTTTCTATTGCCCATGCATCATGCATACGTGTAGTGACCTTTATCCTGGATGGGGGCATGGGGTTGCTGTTGAAAGTTTAGGGAAGTTTGGGTGTGGTCATATTCTGTGGGTGATGTTTCTCACACGTCTCCTTTTGTGTCCCCTACTGGGAAGCTGTTTTAGCTGAAAGTGCATGAAGTGTTTTGGCAGGAGATGGTACAGTGTGTGAACAGGTGAGGGGACCAAGGGGGCGGGGCGGGAGTAGATGGAGAAGAGAAGAGACACAGGAGAGCCAAGAAATGGGTCCCAGCAGCCACGGAAGGAGGTTGTTCAGCCATTCTGTGCCTCAGTTTCCTCATTTGCAAAGTAGGATCACAGACATACCTTCCTCTCTGGTTCACATGAGGATTAGATGTGTCAATGCCCAGGAAATGCTCAGAACAGGGCCCAGCATGTGACAGATGCTCAGGAAGTGGGAAGCAAAGGCACACGACTTAGGCTAGGCAGCCTGGGCCAGCGCTGTATGCCTCCATCTGGTGGGGCATTTGGGTGGCCGCGCGGGGCAGCGCAGGCAGCCTAGAGTCCGGACGGGCTTCCCCCAGGGCCCCTTTGCCTGCTGGCTTAGTGCAAGTCCATTTGGCTATGTGACTGGGCCATGTCTCTGTTGGGGAGGCCCTGGGCCTTTGTCAGCCAGGATGGCTTAGGACCCACTGTGTGGCAAGCATCCCTGCCATTCAGTGGACCCTCTCAGAGGCTCGTTCCTCACTTAATGCCCAGTGTCCCTGGCAGGTCAGCAGGGAAGTTAGCTCATGTAATCACCCAGAGACCCAGGTGATGGGGCTACTTTCACCCTGAATGCACCCAGTCACCTGGCAGAGGGGCACATGCAAACCCTAGTCTAGTCCACTGCTGTGGTTTCAGTGTTGTTATTAATAGGGCCTCCTGTCATGCTCAGAAGAGCCCCGGCTTGGAGAATATATTCTGAGGGTACTTGATAGATGATGACATTTGGCGGTGGCCAGCCTCATATTCTAGTAATATTGCAGAGTGTCACCTGTAGGGTCGTCTCTGTTGGGGGAATTCTTGGAGGCAGAACAGCCAGGGTAAAGCCTCCCTCCATGCAGTGTCACTTGAAAGGTGCTACCTCTATTGAAATGTACCTGGAATGTGTTTTAATCAGGTGAAGTGAGGCCCACAGATCAGGAGATGACCGCCATTGAGATACAGCATGTTATTCATAGTTCCCGAGAGGAGGGGGGTGCGCAGGGCACGTGGGGGAACCCCAGGAGGCAGACGGATGAGGGGAATGCATGGGCCTTTATTGGGGTACTGTTAGGACACAGCGGACAAGGCAGGGTAGGTACGCTGAGTAAGCTTATGGTTGGCTAGTTTGAATAATTTCAGCTGGCTCTGCGTGATGGGACACTGGTGCTTGGCCCTAGGGCGATCGGGGCAGGGGAATAGGGGCTCGTGTGTGAGGGTCAGATAAGGAGGTGGAGGCATGTGTGGATTGCCTGCTTTGTACATCAAAGGTGCGCTCACAGGGAGCTGTCTGTGATCTCTGAGTGGGCCATATGGTACGAATGCCAGGATGGGATGGTCCCCCAGATTCACGAGGCCCTGAGATGCCAGAACATCATAAAATACAGAAAGTTAAAGCAAACAAACAAACAAACATAATTAACCCAGAGCCGGATGGACCGATCTGAGTTCCCTTGGCAGTGGTGAGAGCACCTAAGCCTGGTCCGTTTCTCCGATCTTTGCCAATCTTATGGGTGCAAAGTGGCATCTCAACATAGTTGCAATTTGGATTTATCTTGTGAATAGGAGTGAAAACTCTTCATATAGGTTTTCCTTTTACTGTGTCATCTTTGTTTTATTAAAAATATATTCCAGCAAAGGGAGCAAAGACAAGCCTGAGATATAGCGACTTGCCCCCCCAGTCACACAGGGACAGGGCAAGCATACCCCTAACAGTATTCTGTAACCGTGTCAGAGCTGGAAGTTGGAGCATTACCCACTAGGGGGTCAGGGCCACTGCAGAGGCTTTTTGTCGCCTTCGCGCAAGCGAGCTCTGTGGGTCCTATTCCTGTCCTCCTCGGTTCAACACTTTAGACCCCTCTTCATCTCTCACTCCTGTTTCTACGTTTAATCACACACGTCTGGGCACTCTTAGGTCATTTTCTGGGAACTGTATAATTGTATCTTTCTCATATTCAGTTGTGTTATCCACGTTATTGATTTGTAGGCACTCTTTATATATTATGGAAGTTTTTTCCTTGTAATCTGTGGTACAAGTGTGAGTAGTTTTTCCCACCTTCTTTTACAATGCTCATTAATGCTAGGCAGGTAGTTTTGGTTTTCCGTAGTCAAATTTATCAGTCTCTCCTTTTATGGTTTCCCAGTTTGGTTTTATAGACGGAAAATTCTTCCCTGCTCGGAGATTGTAGTTAAATTCTTCTAGTACTTCTGTAATTTCACTTTTTAAACATTTAAATTTATACTGTGTTTGGAATTTATTCTGCCATAAGGCATGTGAGGGTTTAGTTGACTCAAACTTTTCCAGGTGTCTCAGGGTTATCTGAGCCCACCCTTCTGGAGAACCTGCTTTCCTCACCGATTTGAGATGCCACCTTGATTTATGTACCAAATTCTTGTGTCTGGTCTGTTTCTGGACTTCCTATTCTGTCCTGTATGTCTCCCTGTGTCTCATGCAGCAGGCATGTCTTAAACTACAAGTAATAACGTGCTTACTGCGGAAAAGCAACAGCCAAACCCATGTGCAGTAGAACGTGAATGTTTCTGTCTCTTCTGCTCTGTTTCTAAGGGCCATCATTCCAGATGTGTTTTCTGTGCCCGTACCTACTTGTCTTTGCATGTATTACTCTTTTGAAAATATTTTATTCCAAAAACTTTCAAACCTGCAGAAAAATTTGCAAGAATATGAAGGTGAACACCTATATACCCTTCACTGAAGTTTCCCAGCTGTTAACATTTTACCTCATTGCATTGTCTGTGTGTGTGTGTTGTTCTGCTGAGCCATTGGAAAGTCCGACATGAAGCCCCTATGTCCCTGTGTAAGCACAATTGGTTGTCGTCACTCGCGGTTCTGTTCTGTAACATCGCCGCAAGTACTGAACCATTGCTTCTGAGGAAATGCAGTGTTTAGATTCCTGCAAGTGTTTGGTCACACATTTTCTCAGCTGATTAATAAGTAGCCTCATGTTGTATGTGTTTCTGTTTAAAGACACCTTATTTAATATGCATCGTTGCTTCCATAACACTGTGCTCCCAAGCCCTATAGCTCACACCTGAACCAAGCTTCTCTAACATGGATCTTCTCTAAGACATGTCTTAGGAATCCTAGACAGCACTTCAGTTCTATGCTTGGGAGACATTTCAAACAGCAAAATCACCAGGAGAAAGCACAAAAATGCAAAAGAAGTGGCACTGGCTAGACCGTGAAAAGGACACTTATATTTACAGTACAAGAGCTGAGACAAGAAGGCAGAGCATTACCTGGTTTAACCCCAGCGAGGTACATGTGGGGGTGACACACATTTTTCACTACCTGCATGTGTCTGTGAATGAAGGTGAAAGCCACATGAGGATTGATGTGGGCTTACAAATAAATTTTAGCCAGAAGGTGAATTGCAGCTATGGAATTTATGAATAATGAACATCAACTATATATCTTATAAGCAAAGATATTCTCTTGGCTTAGTGCAGAGGTCGAGTGTAGGAAATTTATCATGGGTGCAGTAGTCACCATTTCATCAATTAGAGCTGGAACTATTTGTTCCCTCTCTAGGATTCAGTCCAGGATCACATGGCACTTGGAGACCTGGGGGCAGTGGGGTCACCTGAGGACCCATGACTGGCCAAGCTTCCTTCCTGGTCTGACAATTCCTCTGTGGACCTTGACCCCACTGCCCAAATCCTTCTATCTGTGGACCCATTGAGAATGACCCACCCTTCCCACCTCATCTGTCCTCTACCTCGCACACCTCTGGACCTCTGCTTTCTCCTCCAGGAAGCCCACCAGATTCCCCCCACCAAGGCTGCCCCACTTAGCTTTTCCCACAGCCTCATGGAGCCATGCATGGTGGTGGTCGTCCAGTAACCTGTGGGCTGGTATGTCCAGAGCCGCAGGCCCTGGGCTTTGGCGACAGGGCCTGTGCTGGGCACAGACAGGTGTTTGGACGTGTTTGTGGCATGAGTGGTGAATGTTCTGGAGACTTCTTTCTGTTTTTCTTGAACACCGGGACTTTGGAAAACTGTCCAGCTAGCGGCTGAAAGCCTGTAGTCCTTCCCCCACCCCGCGGCCTCTGCGAGGCTTCCTGTTTACCACTGTGGAAAGGCATTCATTCTGTGCAGGGAGATCAAGGGAGGACGAGGAGCAGAGAGGGGCAGAAAGAGGCAGAGGCGCTCTTGATGTGGGGAAGGAAGGGCAGGGTGGGCTGCTGTCAGGGCTCTGCCCCTCGGGGACTGCCCCTCACTCCGTCCGTTCTCAGCTGCCTAGCTGTGCTCTCCTCTCCAGCCATACCACGCCCTTTGCTGTTTCCCGGAGAGCATCCTGTCCTGTCACCACAGGGCCCTTGCTAGTGTGTGTGACGGGGGCTGCCCTCCCCCTTAGCATTCAGCACTCTCGTGATTTTTCTTTTCCTTCCTGTGGAAAGATGTCACGTGTTCATGACCCAATGCAGGCCTGGCCACACTCCCAGGCACCTCTGTTGCTAGCTTCTCTGCCCCCTTGTGAGGCACTTGGCCATGCACAAGTGTCCCGGTCACACACCTCCTTCCATTGTGTTTGTAAAATATACTTTATTCTGCACTTTGACTTTTTTCCTAAACACTTTTTTTGGGGTAATAGCTTTATTGAGTATACCACACAGTTTACCTAAAGTGTATAATTCATTGGTTTTTACTGTATTCACATCATTGTGTATCCATCAGCACAGTCAATTTTAAAACATTCTTATCTACTCAAATGGAAGTCTGTCTCCATTAGCATCACTCCCCAGATCCCCTTTCTCACCATCTACTTTCTGCCTCTTGACTCTGACTCCTCTGGGGATCTCATATGAGTGAAATATACAATATTTGCCCTTTTATGACTGACTTATTCCATTAAGCACCCCCCAAAAGAAGCCCCGCCCCTGTCAGCAGTCATAAGTCACTTCCCATCCCCCTCCCCAGCCACTGACAACCACTAAACCCACATTGTCTCTATGGATTTGCCTGTTCACATTTCATATAAATAGAATCACTGTGTGACCTTTGTATCTGGCTTCTCTGGCTTCTCTCACTTAGTCACGTTTTCAAGGTTCATCCACATTGTAGCAAGTGTCAGTTCTTCATTCTTTTTCAGGGCAGTGTAATATTCTAGTGGACACTGTGTTTATCTACTTACCAGCTGATGGGCACATGGGTGCTTCCACCTTTTGGCTACTGTGAACCTGCATATATGGCATTACTGCGTGGACGTGTGTTTCTTTCTCTTGGGTGGCTGCTTGGACCAGAACTACTGGGTTACATGGAAACCTCAAAAATTCCTGCATTTTGAGGACCTACCAGACTGTTTTCTTTTTTTAAGACTTTATTTGTTTACTTTTAGAGAGATGGGAAGGGAGAAAGAAAGAAAGGGAGAGAAACATAAATGAGTGAGAGAAACATCAGTTGGTTTCCTCTTGCACGCCCCCAGCCGGGGCCGTGGCCCGCAGCCCAGGCATGTGCCCTGACTGGGAATTGAACTGGGAATTGGCCTTTTGGTTCACAGGCTGGCACTCAACCCACTGAGCCACACCAGCCAGGGCCCACCAGACTGTTTTCTCTGGTGGCCACACCATTGTACATTCCCACAAAGCAGTACACGAGGGCTTTGGTTTTTCCACATCCTCACTATACATGTTATTGTCCATCTTTTTCACTCTACCCTTCCTGGCAGCTGTGAGGTGGTATCTCTCTGAGGTCTTGATTTACATTCCCCTGATGATAATGACATCGAGCATCTTTTCATGGGCTCATTGGCTCTTTGTGTGTCCTCCTTGTAGAAATGTCTGTTCAGAACCTTTGGTTACTTTTCAGTTGGGATTATTGTTCTTTTTATTATTGAATTGTAAGTATTCTTTATACATCCTAGATACAAGTCCCTTACTAGGTACGTGATTCACAATATTTTCTCCCATTGTGTGGGTTGCCTTTCTACTTCCTTGATGATGACCTTTGATGCACAGGTGTTTTTAATTTTGATGGCATCCACTTTATCTTATTTTTTTCTGATTTCTGGGCTTTAGTTGTCAAATCTAAGAAACTATTGCTGAACCTGAGGTCATAAAGATGTACCTCTGTTTCCTTCTTTGAGTCTTACACTTTTAGCTCTTAAATTCATCTAGATTTATTGTGCTTTCTTAAAAAATTGAGATAATATTAGTTAATAATATATACATTTCAGGTGTACAACATTATTATTTAATGGTGGTATTACTATAGCATGTTCACCACCAAAAGTCTAGTTTCCATATTATGTGCTTTGAGTTAATGTTGTGTATGGTGTGAGGTAAGGCCCAGCTTCATTCCCAGTGTGTGGAGATCCAGGTGTCCCCACACTACTTGTTGAGAAGATTTTGTTCCCTGCTGAGTGGTCTTGGCACGTTGTTGAAATCAGCTGACTGTAAATGTGCAGGTTTAGTTCTGGATTCTAAGTTGATCTATTCTGGGCTATTTCACCAATCTCTGTGCCTGTTTTTATGCCAGTACCATGCTATCTGAGTTACTGTAACTTTGTAGTAAGTTTTGAAATGGGGAAGCATGAACCCTCCAACTCTGTTCTGCATTTTGCCTTTTAATATATTAAGCCTGGCTTAGTTCTTGGTCTCTATCAGCACAACTTGGAGCTACCACATCCTTTAAAATACCTGTATAATATTTCATTGTGTGCATTCCAGCCACTCATTTAGTTTGCTCATCAGCTCTTCATGGAGCACCTGCTGTGTACCAGGCCTCCAGGGAAGAGTGTAGGGAGTGGAGCCTGGAAAGATCACAAGCAGATGCTGAGTTGTGGTCAGTCAGCACCAGGTGGTCCAGGCCTTGCCTCTGTGGACACAGATGAGGAGCAGAGGGAGAGATGTCTAGGTGGATGATACCATGTTGAAACCTCAGGTTGTAGCAATTGCTGCAGAACAAATTGCCCCAAAACATAGTGGCTTTAAACAATAATAAACACTTATTATCTCACAGTTTCTATGGTTCAGAAATCCAACGGTGGCTGAACTGGGTGGTTCTGGGTTGGGTTCTCTCATGAGGTCACAGTCAAGGTGATGCCCGGGGCTGTCTCATCCAAAGACTTAACTGAGGCTGGAAGAACTGCTCCTGTGCTGGCTTCCTCATATGGCTATTGGTGGTGGCCTCAGTTCTTCAGGTCACTGAGTGTCCTCCTAGTATAGTGGCTTCTTCCCCCAGTGAGCGATCCCAGAACAAGGTGAATGTGGCGGTGTCTTTTATGACCCTGTGTCAGAAGTCACATGCTGTCACATCAGCCATATTCTGTTGGTCACGCTCACCGGCCATTGCAGGAGGATGTGGATACCAGGGGCCATCCTGGAGGGTGGCCACCACACCAGACAGCTTGTTTGGCACCAGAGCCTCCCTTTTCTCATTTGTAAACCTGGGTGGTTGTACTCTTGCCTCATGCAGCGGATTGAGGCATGGGTTGAGCCATTACTGTATGCCTGGCAAAGAAGAACGTTCAACGTGCAGGAGCTTCTGCGGTAACCCCAGAGCCAGACAGACGTCTGGGGCCTGGTTTCAGGCTGGCTCAGCCACTAACTTTCTGTGGGACTTTGAGCTACGCCTTGGTCCCCGCATCCCAGGAGCTAACATCATTCTGCCTGGCTGTGGGGAGCAGAACTCCCCGAGGGGACACGAGGTCCCAGTGGCAGATACACTACCCCACATCTTCACTGGGGAAGGGCCAGCAGCCTGGAACCAAGTCCCAGGATAACCGGACAGAGCACACCAGGGAGAGGGTTGCCCCAGAAGAAGGCTCCCCCCGCAGATGCCTGCCAAGGATCACGCGCTATCTCAGGACCCGCGTGAGAGCCCTGCCCCCTCAACCTTGGTGTGAAATGGAGCCAGCTTGGCCCCTAGGATTCTGGAAGCCTGAACCCGACCCTGCTGGGAAATTGGGCCTGGGACTGGAATGGTAAGAGAATGCCTGGCCCCGGGCTCCCGTTGACCCGTAGTCTGACCGGTGTGCATCCACTCCGGGAATGACAAGGGCCAGGCCCAGGGGACCTCCAGCTGAGCGGCCCCTGTGGCTCTCAGCATTCTGGAGCCCAGGTGCCATGTCTGTGGCCCAGCCTGGCTGCTGGAGAGTAAAAATATATCTGGGAGGAAAACTAGGCCAAGAGACCTCTCACATGGGTCCTGAGATAGCGCATGATCCTTGGCAGGCATCTGCGGGGGGAGCCTTCTTCTGGGGCAACCCTCTCCCTGGTGTGCTCTGTCCGGCTATCCTGGGACTTGGCTCCAGGCTGCTGGCCCTTCCCCAGTGGAGATGTGGGATAGTATTTCTGCCAGTGGGACCTCCTTTCCCCTTGGGGAGCTCTATCTCCCACAGCCAGGCAGAGTGATGTTAGTTCCTGGGATGGGGCACCCAGGCCCAGCAGCCAGAGCTGCACATGCCCCACATGTGGCCTGTGGAGCCTTGCCCTGGACTTTGAGGGGCAGTCAGATACCTGCCTGGGGGAGGTCGTCAGCAGGGAGGACAGCAGCACTAAGACAGAGTCCTTGGGAGCCCTCAAGTCCAGCCGGCTTGAAGCCTGTCACCTCTGACTTCACTTATGCCGGGTGTCAGCAAGCTTTTATGTGAAGTACCAGCTGATCTCAGTCATATCTGCTTAGTTCTGCCCTTATATAGAGATTCATACATTAGTGGGCATGGCTGTGTTCTAATAAAACTTTATTTATAAAAATAGGTGATGGATGGATATGGTCCACAGGGCAGTTTGCTGGCCTGAATTATGTTAACAGATATCCCCCCCTCCACACACACACTTTTCTTCAAGGAGCATGAATTTCGTTTCTGTTCAATAAAAAACATCCTAATACTGCTTCTCTGAGCTTCACTTTCCTCTCCGAGAAGAGAGGAGACAAGCATTTCTTGGGACTGGGCAGGCCAGAGGCACCGAGGGCTGTGGCCTTGCTGGGCATTCAGCCCATGGTCAGATGTCCAGCTCCATAGAATGTGTGCAAGATGAGTAGGTGAGCTTCATTGCCACAGCACTTCCCCTGAGGCTTCTAATGGTACTCACCTGCAACCTCCTCCATGCAGCCCTCCAGGCTTCTTGGTCAGTGAATACTCACTGAGGTCTGCTCTGTGCCCAGCACTGGGCTGATGCAGGGCCACTGAGGAGGACAGGGAGAGAAGGCCTTCCCTGTGGAGCCCCACTGAAGGCAGTATGTCAGGGTGGGGTGTCAGAGGGAAAGGCCAGGGTGGTCAGGAGATGGTTACATCCTAGATCCAAAGACTGCACGGGAAGTGTTCACAGAGTAGATGGGCAGTAGGGAGGAAGGGGTGCAGTCAGCAGGAGGACCCAGGGCCTAGGGGTGTGAGGGAAACTGAACAGTGGAGGGCCTGAAGGAAGACCCTCGAGGGAGTGGGAGGCTGGAGGGGTGGGTGGGGGCCAGACCAGGCTGGGAGGGCAAGGGAAGGGAGGCATTTGGTAGTGTCTGGGGGCAGTCAGAGGTAGGCAGGCGATTCACGGGAGTGCCTGGGCTGGGACTGGGATGGTGCACCTGGGGCTCCAATGTGAACGGACACAGGCTCCTCTCACCCCAGTGTCCAAAACTGTGTAAGCATACCAGTCCCCCCAACTGTGACGCTGTGGGTGATACTGGGCAGTGTCCACTGCATGGAAGGGGCTCTGCAGAAGGCCACCCAGGCTCAGAATAGCACACAACTGGGCATGCAAACGTTGATTAACAAACTTTAGTAAGCCAGCAGCATTCCGTGCCAGGCCAGTGCTAAGCCCACCAGGGGCTCTGTCCTTGAATCCAGTTGAGATGGGGATAGGTGACCAGGTGACTACAGAATATTGGGCCAGGTGCCTGGGAGGACATTGGGGAGCAGCAGCTCCACCTGGGGTGTCAGGGTGACCTCTGAAGTGCTTCTGGAGAGAGAGGCTGGTTGCTTGGTAGGACAGGCCAGCTTGGGCTGTCGGGACCCATGATGCATGTTTCAGGGGGGTGGGGGTGCTCCAGAAATGTTTGCTGATCTCTGACTTAAAGGATAAACAGAAATCTGCCTAACCTACATAGTGGTATATTGGTGTCTTTTATATTATTCTGTGCTTTTCTGGGTGTTTAAAATATATTTTAAAAATATTTTTTTTATTTATTTTAGAGAGTTGGGAAGGGAGAGAGAAAGAGAAACACTGATTTGCAAGAGAAACATCAGTTGGCTGCCTCTCACACACCCCCAGCGGGGGACCTGGGCCGCAACCCAGGCATGTACCCTGACCAGGAATTGAACCAGTGTCCTTTCAGGTTGCAGACCAGGATTCAATCCACTGAGCCACGCCAGTCAGGGCTAAAATATTCTATTAAACTAATATTACATTTAGACAAAGAGCTAGTCCCCTCTGTACATTTTATCCCCAAAAGAGGTGCCAGCACCTAGGAAACACTCACTGAGTTTAGAATAAATGAATGAATGTATGTGTGGTTAGGAAAGGTCTCTCTAGGAAGTAACATGAATGTCTGAGACCCGAGTGACAGAGGACAGGATTTATCGGTTTGAAGATGTAGGGACAGCATGTTCCAGACAGAGGGCATGGCAAGTGCAAAGGCCCTGTGGTGGGGCTGTGATGAGCCAGTGTGTGTGAAATCTGTGGCAAGAGCCTGGCACACTGGTGCCCACTACCGCCCGTGTGATCCCTCACATTCCTTGGGCAGAATCTGATAAAAAAATGTGTCTCTCCAAAGCTTGAAAACACCTTGCATCAAACATCAGAATTTACCTTTAATCTGGAGGAAAAAGATTTCATTAATAAAATTTTCAACTACATTGAAAAGTTGAAAGAATTGAACAATGGAAACTCACTACTTACCACTTTGAACCTACAGTTGACATTTTGCTGTTTAGTTCATCCCTCCCCCTGCTTTTCCCCTTCCCTACCCCCTCTATCTCTCCCTCTTTCCAGCTAATATTTTGGTTGCATCTCAGAACTACAGACATTAGCACACTCCACCTGTAAGCACTTCAGTGTGTGTATCATTAACTACAGTCTGATATATTTCAACATGGCTTTTCAATGTTTACTCCAATCAGCTATTAACCCTAGAATTCTTAGCCTTTCCTGACCTAATACTGGTGGTAAAAGTCTGAGGTACTGCAAAATATGAAAGTTCTTTTTTCTGCCATGGCATAGTGTTGACCCCAGATTCACACCTATTCAGTGTCACACCGCGTGTGAACCTGGTGAGGAAGGATTAGCAGTTGGGGCTTTAGCATCTCTGTTTTCACGGGAGAGGGCACCTACATTTCATAGATAAAAATTAACCCTAGCATTAAACTAGGGGAAGGTAGCGTGTAAAGAGCAGGGGTAGGTGCAAAGGGCAGAAACCTCCACATTCCACCTCTTCTCACACACTTGCACTGCGACTCTGGGTAAGTTGCCTACCACCTTGCTGCACCCCATTTCTTCCTAATGGTTCATCAGTTGGTTCTCTTGGGTTTTCTAAAATTTTGTGTTTTTTCTTTCCAATCTTCATTCCTTTTCTTTTTTCTTGCCTTACTGCACCGGCGAGTGCCTCTCATCCTGCAGTGGAAGCTCTCGGCCACTCCTCTTGTCCTGTGATTGATATAAATTTGCTTGCCATGAGTTTTTGCTTTGTGCTTATTTTTAAGTAAAGGCATTTTCTTCGTGCAACTGTCACTTTTTTTTTCTCTAGTTTCTTAATAATTTTTTGAATGTAAGATTCATGTTGAATTTTGTTGATTGCTCTTATGGATTCTGAGATGTGATCATCTGGGTTTTCACCTTGGGGTAACTTCCTGAATTTCTCCAAAGCCATTTTCCTGCCTGTAAAATGCGGTAGTGAAATGAGATCATTAAGTCAGGTGCTATCTGGCTCAGGCGCCTGAGTGCCCCAGCTTTGCTCCTTGCTGTGCCCATGTGTGCTGCCTCCGTGCCACCTCCCATATGCTCTCCTGGGGCTCTGCTCCTGTGTCCAAAGGCCAACCCGACTATTCCAGATAATCAGGGAGGAGTGCCTGTGGCTGGCTCCCAGTGCCGCTTCCTGCTTATTAGCAGGGCTGCAGACTCCATTGCAGGTGGTTGATGCTGTGGGCCATGGCTCCATCCTGGGGGGCACGGTCCCTGCACAGATCCGACAAACCTCACATCCGCCTGTCATCCCTTTCCAGTGGCGATTCTTCCTCCCTGCTCTCAGAGGACTCTGACAGTGTCTGTCAGCAGGTGACAAAGTAGACCTGGTCTGCCTGTCATGGGGATACACAGCACACAAGTGCCACAGGGTCCCGAGTGCCAGAAGGACTGAGGAAGCCAGGGAGGTGGGGAGACAGACCTTGGAGGGACTGTTTTGGGTGAGGTGGTTGAAGGACAGCCTCTCTCAGGGAGTGACACTTGAGTCAGCTCTTAGTTGGGGGCAAGGAAGCAAAGCAAACAGTGCAAGGGTCTGAGAAGGGTGATTTGTGTATGGGGGAACAGCACATACAAAGGTCCTGAGGCAGGACCAGTCTTGGTATTTTGGAGGAATAGCGAGGAGCCATGTGTTGCTGGAGCAGAGTGAGGGGGAGAAGGAGAGGGTGGGGGTTCAGGGGGGCAGATGACACTATCTGGGTAGGATTCCTTAATGTAAATGGACATGATGTTTGCTCCCCAGGGCCATAGTGGGGCCGGGTGAGACCTTGTCACAGGACAGGGGCATAGTGGGCTCCCCTTCTGGTCACTCTGCCTATGACCCCCACTCAGCCTATCCTGCTTCCCGCTGACTCCTGCACTTCCTCATTCTGGCCCTGCTGGTGCTCATCCCTCTGCTTGGGACACCCTGCCGTGGTGACCGTTCCTTCCTAACCCATGGAGTGGGCCTTTCACACCCTGAGCTGAGGCAGTGAGTCCCCCTTCCTTGAGAAGCCATCCGGACCATGCCAATCACCCTGGGTCAGGACCGTGTGCCCTTTCAAAGTCTTGAGCAAGAAGGCTCAGCTCTGCACCCATCCTGGTGCACCCTGGTGTCCTGAGGTGCCCAGTAGATGCTCACTGCAGTGGATGGGCTGCTGAATCTCTGAGAGTGGGGACTGGGCACTAACTTCCACCCACCACTCAGTTTTGCCTCACTGGGAGTGTGACAGGCAGAGCCCCAGTCCCATCATCCCAGCTTGTGTTTTCTGTTTCTTCACTAAATTTTAATTCTTTCCTTCCCTTTTTTTTTTTTTTTTTTTGTCAGTCTACACCTTTCCTTCCCTATTCTTACCTTTTTTTTTGGTCTGATTGCTGAGTCCACACTGGCCTTGCTTTCAGGCTGGTGCCAGTTTAGTCACTGATTCATTTTTCATTCATTCAGTCATTCATCCATGGTTTCGGGAGTGTCTTCTGTGGGCCAGGTTCTGTTCTAGGCCCTTGGGATACAGCAGCCTAGGGGATAGAAAGCGCCTGCAAAGTCCCTGAGGCAGGCCTGGTGTGTTGGAGGAACAGGGAGAAGGCCCATGTGGCTGGAGCAGAGTGAGCGACGAAGTGAGGGCAGGGAGGAGACAGGCAGGCCAAGAAGAGCTTTGTGGGCCAGGGGAGGACTTCGGCTTTTACCCCAGGGAGCCCTGGAAGGCTGTGGGCAGAGGAGAAGACGACCTCACTTGGGTGCTCACCGGCGCCCTCTGGTGGTTGCTGTGAGAACAGACTGGGGGGGTCAAGGGCTGAGGAGACTGTACTGGTCCAGGTGGGCAATGATGGGGTTGAGAGGAATGGGGAGCAGTGGCACTTTTTGGACAGACTAAAGGTAGGGCCTAGTGCTGATGGACATATGTTAAGGTCCCCTCTCTGGGTGCTAGGGGCCCACAGTCCTTAGGCAGCTTTCTCTGCCTTGGTTTCCACATCAAACAAATGTGGAGAAGCAGTTCCTGCTGAGGCTTGTGTGTGTGCAGAGGGGAGAGGACTGTGTCCCTCCATCTGTCTGTCCCCACATCTGTCAAAAGCCAACAAGCATTCAAGGTGTCTGCTAAAAGCAGGACCAGACCCGCCAGCAGCATAGCTGTGCCCCAAGGCAGGCCTTGGCCTGGAGTCGGGGCTGCGCGGGGTGTGCTCTCCCATCTCTACGTGTCAGGCTCGTTGCCTCCTCCAGGCTAGTTTTAAAAATTAATTTGAAAAAATGGGGTGGCTCATTCAGAAGATGACTGGTCCTGTCTTAGGCTGGGAGGAGCTCCACATCTGGGTGCGGTCTCTGCCATCCCAGCCTGGCCCAGCCAGTGGGGCTGGGTGGGCGGGGTGCCTCCCTTGCAACTCTATGGCCTTGTGCTCCAGGCTCACCCCTGGGCCGCTGCCCCTTTCTGAAGATGCGTGGAGGCCGAAAGTGACAGGGTCACTGCCCTCAGAGGCAGCATGCTGTGGGGCAGATGATGAGGTTAAAAAAGGAATTTCAGAGAGCTGGTGGGGGCATGCAGATGGCAGAACTTGGGAATGTAGCCCGAGTGACAGGACAGGGGGTGACTAGGGTGGCCTCTCTGAGAGGAGGCTGGACTGAGACTGGAAGGCTGAGGGGCCTGCCCCAGGAAGATCTGGGGGAAGGTGTTTTGGCCAGAGGGAATCGCACGTGCTGAGGCCCTGAGGTGTATGTGCGTCCATTCCTTGAACCGGCCCCCACAGGCCCACAAGGATTCAGACACCTGGGGTTGAGGAGGAGCAGGGGGACATAGGAGGTGCGGTTTGTGGAGGAGGCCAGGACTTCATTGCTGGACCTGCTCCGGCAGAAACCCTGGGATGAAGGGCCTGGAGCTGCTGAAGACTCAGGTGGTCACCACTGGATGGGCTCTGGGCGGAGGGGCCCCCAAACGTAGTCTAGAATGTTCCGCCCTGGTCCACCACCACTGGATTCCTGCCTTCACTCCTCTTCCTTCCCCACACCCCAAATGCAAAACCATGAATTGTTCTGCTGTTGGGCGGCCAATGAAAATATTATGTCAGCTTTCCAGCACCTACCGGCTCCCGCTTGCCACCTGCTGGACCTTGGGATGTGCCAAAGTGCAGATTCATCCCTGGGGCTAGGATGCGGGGGCGGGGAACCTTAAACATCTATCAGTGAGCACCCAGGGTCTGACATGATCCCCACGTGGCTGGTGTATCCTGGTCCAGCTGCCCCTTCTGGAGCCCTGGGTGGTAACTCAGTCTGTTAGCTTTGTCCTGCAGGCCAGGGTCCCCTCTGGTGGGCCTGGTGGCCATGACTTTAGCCTCAGCCAGCTGCCCCCCACCCAAGCTCAGTTTCCCCATCTGGACCATCTCCTGGGGGTCTCAGCACCTGGTTCACGCACAGGGGGAACTCGGGGTGGTGGCTGGGATGGTGCTTAAGGCTGAAAGAGGACGAGTCCCCACCCCTGCTGGCCTGGCTGTACCTGTAGCTGTGTCATCTTGGGTTTGTTATGTATCTATAACAAATATAAAATATAAGTATGTAAGTAAGTATGTGTATAAGTAAACATATACTTATGATGCTTTAACCAACAACTGCCCAACCAGGGTTTATATATTTTTTTTGTTGAGAGATAATTCATATACCACAAAATTCACACTTTAAGCATACAGTTCAACACTTTTCGTATCTTCACAAGGTTGTGCAGCTGTCAATTATTGGGACAGAGAGGTCCCTTTTCTGTCGGGTGAGATTGACCCTGACCCCTCACCTGGGCCTGCCTCTCTCCGGGGACCCCCTTGTTTCTCTCTCTCTCCCTTTCTGAACTGCACCCTTCCAGGCGGCCTGGTCCACTCTTGGAGTTCCAGCCCTGTCTGCACCCCGATGACATCAGTAGTCCTGTCTCCAGCTGGGGCTCCCCTGAGCTACACACTTAGGGTGCAGCTGCCCTTGGACATCTCCATGCGGAGGGCTCACAGGGGTCTCACAATCAACACAATCACAATAGACTGTCCCCCAAACCTGCGCCTGCCCATCCCCACCTCAGCTGACTGCTCCTTCCTTCTGTTAATTGCTCCAGTCAGAATCCTTAGTCATTTCTGACTCCTTGTTGTTCTTCACTCCGCCTCCAGTGAGAAAAGCCTGTCCTAACTTTACATCTTTCCAGAATCCACACATTTCTCCCTGCTCCTAAACCCCCAACTTGGTCCATCCCATTAATGCCCACTTAGACAAGGCAGTCCCCCCGTGCCCAGCCTGGTCCCTGCGCTCCTGGCCTTGCCACCCCAACCTTCACAGTCTGTCATCCCTGCAGCAGCCACCAGAGGGCGCCTGGGAGCACCTGTGTCAGGGCCAAGTCCACCCTCTACACATAGCCCTCCAGGGCTCCCAAGACCTCTCTTGCTAATCTGCACCCAAGTCATTCTTCCGGCACTCACTCTACTGCACGGGACCTTCTGTGTCCCCCTTCTTGTGATCCCTTGAGGGCAGGGGCCAGGTCTGTTCTGGTGATCACTTGCTTCCCCGCAGGTTGATGCCCAATGAATGAATTTCTTGTTGCAACTGAAACAAATCACTGCAAACTTGGCTTAAAACCACGCACATTTATTCTCTGACAGTTCTGGGGTCAGGAGTATGACATGGGTCTCACTTGGCTAAAGCCAGGCGTGGACAGGGGTGACCCTTCCTAAAGCTCTAGGGAGAACTATTTCTGGCCTTTTCCAGCTTCTAGAGGTGTTGCATCCTTATTTGTGGCCGCTTCCCCTGTCCTCACAGCCAGCAGCGCAACCTCTTCCATCTCTGACTCTGACCCTCCTGCCTTCCTCCTATGGGGACCCTGTGATGGCACTGGCCCCCCGGGGAATCTAGGGTGTACCCCATCCCAGGATCTTTAACTCAGTTCCATCTGCAAAGCCCATTCTGAGATCAGGACATAGACATCTTTTGGGGTGAAGGGGCAAATCTGCCAGCCACCCTCATTAAACAGATAATCCTTAGCAGAAGCCACTTTCCCAGTGAGGACACTGGGGCTCAGAGAGGTCAGTGGTGGGCCTGAGGCCTCTCCTCTGGGAGCCAGGGATGAGGGTGTAGTCCTGGAGGAGGAAAATTGCCCACTTTCTCGCTGTGAGCTCCCCAATGCCAGGGGAGCTCTCCTGGGAAGAGCTGTGGTGAAAGGAACCAAGTCCTTGGCTGGTGTTCCAGAGCCGGTGCCCTCCACAGGGCCAGCAGAGCTGGCACCCCCACTCTGACCGGGGGGGGCCCGGTCACCGCCTGCTAACCACAGCTCCCTAGGGCCCCGGGCCCTCCCCAAAACACTACCCCGACCCCAACCCTGACCCTCTGGGTCACCTGATTTCTTCATGACCCATGTATGTCCGGGTTAAGTCCTGCTACTACCAGCAGAGGAAGATGACACTTTGTGAATTCGGAGTCACTTTGGGGAAAATGGTGGGCCTGAGTTGGGGGTGGTCTCCGCTTGCTTCTTCTGCCTGGGGGGTGGTGCACAGTACCAGCATCCAGTCCTCCTGCTACCTCAGCCTGTCTTGTCTGCATGCTCCCATTTCCCACGACAGATTCTTATGACCCTCCCAAGGGACACGGGGCCCCCAGTGAGGAGCACAGTGACAGCAGCCCGAACCCCCTTGGAGCCCCTGGTGTGGGCCAGCACAGGTTGGTGGGCTAGGCCCTGTGGTTTGCGGCCCTTACTGCCAGTCTGAAGCTTCCCTTCTCGTCCTTAGGTCTGACCCAGAAGAAGATGGCCCTGACTGAGGTGAGTGTCCTGTGGGTCCCACCCTGACCCGCTTCCTCCAGCAGACAGATGAGGACGCACCCAGCCCTGCTTGAGTCCCGCTCTGGGTCCCAAGCAATGGCACATGTGAGAGGGGTGAAAATCCCATCCCCTCTCCCAGCGCCTAGAGTCCCGGGGCGGGGCGTAGGTGGGGGAGGGCAGCACCCAGCCCTGGGCCAGTGAGGGAGATGCGGAGGGAAGTTGGGCAAGTACAGTCCCCGAGGAGGAGGGTCTTGCCAGGAGAGCGGTGCCTGCCCAGTACCTGACTAGCTAGCAGCACCTTCAGGGTAGTATCCCTAGGCAACTCACCTTGGAGCCACGGGTCCCTTTCCCTTTCCATACCTGCGGGCCCCCATCTTCACCGTCTTCCAGCCATGTTCCTAGAGAGCCTTCCCTGGTGATGGTCACTCTCGCTTATACATGGCACCACGCTGCCCTGTGGGCCCTGCTGCTTGTCCTCAGCTAGGGTGATGCGCATGGGGTCACCACTGTCCCTGGTTAGCGTTTTCCATCACTCCTGAAGGTGAACTGTGAGGGATGGGTCTGAGACTCATTTTATAGGAGGAGCCGTCCAGATGGTAGCAGGAGTCCTTCCTGGGTATCCTATGTCCCCTCAGAGCCAGGTCTCCTATCCCAGAATGACACCTGCCATGTGGGTCCTTCTAAGGAGAGCTTTGTCCACCTCCTGGGGCCCTGTGGGGCACTCAGGCCACAGGGCAGTGGGAGGAAGGGAGGTGGGCCTGAGCAACCCAAGGGCAATAGGGAACCAGTGAGGGGTGTGGAGAAAGGGCAGCAACAATAGGTTCCTGAGGGGGCCCTGCCCCCTGGTGGCCAGTGTGTAGAACACACAGGAGCCAAGCTGAGGAACGATGGCAGATGCGGGCCATTTAAGGGCTGCCTGGGAACCTGTGTGGAGCAGTGTAGGTTGGGCTGGTGGCCAGAAGGGCTGTGTGGGATTTTTAAATGGTGGCAAATACACAGTGGGTACTTCTTAAATGTCAGTGGTGGTTGGAGCCACCAGAGGGGCACTTGGTTCCTGTCTGCTGGCTGGCTTTGGCCTTCAATTCTAAGCTGGCTACTGTGCCCCTCCAGGCTCCCGTGACCCCTCCTACCATTCTCCTCTTGTGACGTCACACATGAAGGCCAGTGGCTTCCATACAAGTTTGTAGGAATGGCTCATGTCACACCTGCCACAGCTGTCCCCTAGAGCTTGTAGGAGATGGGCCTGCTCCCAGACCAGTAGGACCTGGGAGGGATGCTGTTTGTAATCACTTCAGCCCAGAGGGCTGTTCTCCCAGGGGACACTGGGAGATGTCTGGGCACATCTGTGCTTGTCACACTGTGGTTACTTCTGGCATCAAATGGGTTGGGGCCAGGGATGCTGCTCAGTTCCGCAAAGTACCCAGGAAGGCCCCCCCACAGAGAACAGCCTGGCTCCAATGTCAGCAGTACTGAAGGGAAGACCCTAAAATTAGGGCTGGGTGGTCGGGGCAGCTGGCTTCCAGCTTTCTTGAGGAGCTGGGGGTCCTGGTCTGGGTGTGGGCCCTTTTAGATGGTAGGGGTTGTCCACCGGACATGCGGCCTGCCCACGCAACTTTCTGTACCCCGCACGCTCCACATGGCCTAGCCCTGGGCTCCAGCTGGGCACAGTGACTAAGCTTCTCTCTTGCCAGGATTTCTAGAGTGTTATGGCCTCAGTGGCTCCTCCTTGCTGACTTTTGATGCTTCCTGTTTTCTCTAGGCCCCGATGATGACTGGACAGCCTGGCCCTGGTCATGGGAGGAAGCTGGGTCATCGGGGCGTGGACGCGTCTGGCGAAACCACTTACAAAAAGGTTTCTCCTCTGCCTTTAGCTGGCGGGGACAGAGTGCAAGGGGCTTTCAGCAGTTCTAGGGACCCATCTGGCCCCCATGTGCACACAGACAGTGTTCCCTGAAGGTCAGGCGTGGGCCATGGCCATGCTTTGGGCATGGGCTTGTCTGTGCAAGACCCTGGGGTCTGGCAATACCCCTGCTGCACGTCGCCACCTCAGGCAGCCTAGTGATTTGCTCCAAGACTCCATAGGCTGCATGCCCTGCCTGGCTCTAGGAGACTGTTGTGACCTTGGGTGAGCCCTCAGTTCCCAGCCCTGCTGGCTCATCTAAAGACAGAGGAAGTTACAGCTCCCTTCTTCTTTCCTGGCACAGCAGAGATGAGGCGGTGATGGGAAGCCCTGAGCCCGGCCCGGCCAGGGCAGTGCACAGGGAACCTGAACCCCACCGCCGTTAGTCCTCCCTTTCTCAGTTGTGCTTCCTGATGCAACAGCTTTGCTGAGAGAGAAGACACACACCGTGTTATTTCCCCCTTTCGATGTGTACAGTCAAGTGGTTTCTAGCCTATTCACAGAGTTGTACAGCCATCACCATAGTCAATTTTAGAATATTTTTATTTCCCCAAAAAGACACCTTGTCCCTATTAGCAGTCACTCTCTGTCCCCCTCCCCAGCCCCTGGCAAACCTGAACCTACTTTCTTTCTCTGTGGACTTGCCCATTCTGGACTTGTCACCTAAATGGAATCACACATTCTGCGGCCTTTCGGTCTGGCTTCTCTCATTGAGCTTCATGTTTTTGAGGTTACCCCACATTGTACCAAGTGTCAGAGCTTCACTCCTTTCCCTGGCTGAGTAATATTCTGTTGTGTGGGTGCGTGGACACTTGGGTTGTTTCCACGTGGGGCTGTTACAAATCATGCTGCTGTGAAATTGTGTACAGGTTTCTGCAGACAGCTTTTATCTCTTTGGGGTACATACCTAGTGGTGGAGTTGCTGGGTCACATGGAAACTCTATGTATAACCATTTGAGGAACTGCCAGACTGTTTCCCACAACAGCTGCCCCATTTTCCGTTCCCACCAGCTGTGCACGAGTATTCCAGTTTCTCCCGGTCCTCACCAGCACTTGTCTTTTTGATCACGCCCATCCTAGTGCTTGTGAAATGGTATCCCACTGTGGTTTTGATTTGCATTTTCCCGATGGCATTTAATGGTGGTGAGCACCTTCTCCTGTGCTTGTTAGCCATTCGTGTATCTCCCCTGGAGAAGCGTGTGTTCGGTTGGTGGCACTTGGAGGGAGGTGAGTGTGGAGGGCAGGTCAGGCCCTCCTGGTGAGGAGATTCAGAAGAGGCAACTGGAGGCTGTGAGGCCCTCGCACAGGAGCATGGGCTTGCTCAGGGGCAGAAGCTAACTCCTGCCTGCCCTCCGGGTACTGGCACCTGCGATGGGGATGCTGGGGCCCAGAATCGAAGACTGAGGGCTAAGATGTCTGTGGGAGAGGCAGGCCCGCAGCGAGGCACACGCTGCTTAGAACTCACAGTGACGACGTACATCACAGTGATGAGAAAAGTGCAAACAGTGAATGCTTCTCAGGCATGGGCAGCCTTTGGTCTGAGCCACTAACATGAGCTAACACACCGTCATCTCCATTCCTGGCTACTGGCAGGGAAACTGAGGTACAGAGAGGCAGTGTTGTTCTCTGGTCATGACAGTGTAAGTCACCTAGAAAATGAGTAGAAGGAACCCAGGTCTATGGAAATGAAGTTTGAGTGTCACTCTTGTACCTCCCCTACCCCAAAAAAACCTTGATGATGGATAGACTCCTGTTTCATCAGGGCAGTTTTGTGATGTCAGAATGTTCTATTACCTTGATTGAAAATTGGCCTTGTGGTCACACGAGGTGGTGTTGGAGTCTTCGACAAGCCACTTCTTTGCTGTGTGGTTGCACAGGCCAAGTGACCTACCTGAGGCCTGAAAATCTGTGATAAGTGCTAGTAGGCACCCTGGGGCCCAGGTGGGGTAGGGGCTGGCCCACGGGTAGGTCTTGATGTGGCTGCATTTCCCCACAGACCACGTCTTCCACCCTGAAGGGGGCCATCCAGCTAGGCATTGGCTACACTGTGGGCAACCTGAGCTCCAAGCCAGAGCGCGATGTGCTTATGCAGGACTTCTATGTCGTGGAGAGCATCTTCTTCCCCAGGTAGGCCCGGCTCCCGCACCTCCAACATATCACCCGACAGACACACTGTTGTCATACAAAACAGCCTTCTATTATCTGAGCTCCCTTCTGTGCTGCAGATTGCACAGACCTTTATTGGTGTCTACTTGACTTTCAGGTCTGACTCGAGGTCTGTTAGGGTATCAGTTTGCTGCTGAATTACAGCTAATGTAATAGTGGTTTTTAAAAAATAGGAGAAAAAAGATGGAAGTTTGTTTTTCTCTCTCTCACACACACAGAAAAATTGGTAGGCAATGCTGGGCTACATGTGTGGGTCCTAGGTTCCTTCGGTTGCTCCACCGTCCTCAACTTGCAGCCTTTCTAGCCAGCAGTCCCAAGTGGCTGCCCAAGCTCCTGCCATCACATCTGCATTTCAGTAGCACAAAGGAGAAGGGAAAGGGGAATACATTCCCCCTTCCTTTAGGGCATGACCAGGAAATGACACACATTGTTTCTGCTCCGCTCACAGATCACTGGTCCAGTACAATCACTTGACCACACCTAGCTGTGAGAGGCTGACCAGAGGTCTTATTCCTGGTGGTCATGTGCTCAACCAATATTGCAGACTCTGTTGCTAATGAAGGAAGGGAGAGTGGATACTGGGAGCCACAGCCTTTGGTCCCATTGGGAGTCTCAAGTTGCCTTTCATATTGGCCACTTAGGGAAGGAAGTCTGTGGAGCTCAGCACCTAGAGGCACCGTCCCTTACAGGCTTTCCTCCCTCCCTCCTCCACAGTGAAGGCAGCAACCTCACTCCCGCCCACCACTTCCAGGACTTCAGGTTCAAGACCTATGCACCTGTCGCCTTCCGCTACTTCCGGGAGCTCTTTGGGATCCGGCCAGATGATTACTTGGTAAGTGTGTTAGTCAGTTATTGCTTTGTAACAAGTTAGCACAGACTGAGTGACTCAAACACCACTTGGCTGTAACCTCACAGTTTCTGTGGATCAAGAATTGGGTGCAGCCCTGACTGGTTCAGTTGGTTGGCTGTTGTCTCACAATGCAAAAGGTCACATGTTTGATTCCCAGTCAAGGCACATGCCCGGGTTGTGGGTTCAGCCTTGGTCAGGGTGTATATAAGAGGCAACCAATTGATGTTTCTTTCCCTCCCCTTCTCCCTCCCTTCCCTTCTCTCTAAAAATAAATAAATAAAATCTTTTAAAAATTTTTAAGAAGAATCGGGTACAGCTTAGCCATGTTCTTTGCTCAGGGTTATAATCAAGAGGTGGGCAGCATCTGGGGTCTCTTGTAAGACTAGACTGTGGAAGGGTCCAAATCCAAGCTCACGCTGTCATTGGCAGGACTCAGTTCCTTGCTGACCATAGGCTGGAGCCTCCTTTCCTTCCATATAGGAGGGAGGGAGAGAGCCTGACGGCAAAACAGACATTCTGTCTCCTGTGAGTTCATCACTGATGGGACCTGCCAAACTCACTCACCACTCCCCTTCCAGTACTCGCTGTGCAATGAGCCACTGATTGAGCTGTCCAACCCCGGCGCCAGCGGCTCCCTCTTCTACGTCACCAGCGATGATGAGTTCATCATCAAGACAGTGATGCACAAGGAGGCAGAGTTCCTGCAGAAGCTGCTGCCCGGCTACTACATGGTAGGGGTCATGGGTTCCTGGAAGGTTCCAGACATGGGGGGCAGTATCCTGAACTTTCCTCCAGCCCCTGTCTGCCTCCCCATTCTCATGCCCCCTTCCTCCTGGCACATGCAGCAGTTGCACTCTGCTCCTTTTTGCAGACATGCAGGAGGAACAAAGGCTTCAGTGCCCTAGCAGACAAGTTCCCAAGATTCCTGGGGCACCACCCACCCTCTAGGTCGCCATGAGAAGTCTTTCTTTGATCATGGGGCTCACCCTCACAGTCCTCCCCAGGCGGTCCCCCCACACTTGGGAGCAAGAATTGCTGTTTAGGCCCTGGCTCCCCACCCTCCACCACACTGATGCCCCTGAGTCATGGGTCCAGAAATTGTGGCTCATGAGCTGAGTATCTCAGCATTTGGTGACTCAGGCATGGGAGAAGAGGGACCAGGCCACCAGCTGGCACCTCATAAAGGACCAGCTGCTCGGGCACCCCCATTCAGGTGTGACTCAGGACCCAAAAGGGCATGTCAGACCCCTGAGCAGGGGCGGGAGTGCGGATCTTTATGCTCAGGTGGGCTCCTCCTGGGTGCCATCTACCTCACTGGTTCCAGCCTGGTGGGTGCGGGGAGAGGCCCCTCTGGGTGCCATGCCCAGGTTGTGACCATCTACCCTTAGGGTGTCCCCCATCCACTGTTTGTGATCTTGGCAGGACCCCTGGGTCCCCTAGGTCAGGGATCAACAAACTTTCCCTTTGGAGCCAGACCACTCTGTGGGTCAATAGTCTGTCTCTATAGCTCATCTCTGCCACTGCAGCAGGAACACCGCTGTAGACAGCACCGAAGAGGTCAGGCAGGCCGAGTGCCAGTAAAACTTCATTTATGGACACTGAAATGTGAATTTTATGAAATTTTTACATGTCACAATTGCTGTTTTTCTTGTTTTTTTTTCAACTTTTCACCAACGTAAAACCATTCTTAGTACCAGAATAAGCAGCTGGCTGGAGTTGGTGGTCGGGCTGGAGTTTGACAACCCCTGCCCCGGACATGTCTGGAGGCCCTGCTTGCATGTCCCCCCAGGGTGGGACACCCCAGTCTGACCTGGTGGGAACACCTTGGGAGTGTCCCATCGGGTTCTTTATCAAAAGGCCATGACTTGGGGCCTGGCTCTGTAGAAATAGACCCTCCTGGAGAATTAGAATTAAACTGGCTGGTGTGAAATGGGGTGCTGGGGAGGGAGGTGGTCAGGGGGCCTTCCTGAGGAGGCGTCCTCTGGCCTGAGATCCAAGTGGCTGTGTGCAAGGCCAGGGGCTGTGGGAGTGGCTCTCAGGCAGAGCGTGGCGCCCTGGCTGCTGTCCACAGAACCTCTCCCTGCTCCTCCCAGAACCTCAACCAGAACCCACGGACACTGCTGCCCAAGTTCTATGGGCTGTACTGCGTGCAGTCGGGGGGCAAGAACATCCGCGTGGTGGTCATGAACAACATCCTGCCCCGCATGGTCAAGATGCACCTCAAGTTCGACCTCAAGGGCTCCACGTACAAGCGGCGGGCCAGCAAGAAGGAACGGGAAAAGAGTATCCCCACCTACAAGGACTTGGACTTCATCCAGGACATGCCAGAGGGGCTCCTGCTCGATGCTGACACCTTCTCTGCACTTGTCAAGACGCTGCAGCGGGACTGCCTGGTGAGCCTGTGGTACCAACCCGACTGCCCAACCCCACTGCACAGAAGGAGCTCAGGGCCAGACAGGCTCCCTTGCCTGGGCAAGTGCAGGTGGTTAAGGGTGCAGATGCTGGGGACGCCCCCTGTGGCCCTAAGCATGTCGCTACCCTCTGAGCCTCAACTTTCCCATCTGTGAACCAGGGACAGTAGTGAAAGCTAGTGCAGCTTTGAGCCTGAGATACACAGCCCGGCACCAGGTTCCCTCCTGCTTCCCGTGTCCCTGTGTCCTGAAGCATGCTGTGCTCCTGCCATAGAACCCAAACCCACAGAAGCAGCCCGGCACCCTCACGGCCCTTAACTTAAAGGGTGCCTCAGATTCAGAGCTGCCTCCCCAGACAGCACGCACTGGCTCCATGCCACCATCTTCCATGGTTAGGTGTTTTTAGGGATAAAGAATGCTTCACCAGCCCTGGCTGGTACGGCTTAGTGGATTGAGTGCTGGCCTGTGCCAAAGGGTCGCCAGTTCAGTTCCCAGTCAGGGCACATGCGCACGGGGGTGTGCAAGGGGCAACCACACATTGATGTTTCTCTCCCTCTCTTTCTCCTTCCCTTGCCCTCTCTCTAAAAATAAATAAATAAAATCTTTAAAAAAAAAAAAAGAATGCTTCACCAGGCTCTTCACGAGCCCTTACAATCTCCATCTGCCCCCTGCAACCTAGATGGTCAGGCCACTCACCTCTCTAGTGATGAGGAGATAGAGGTCTGGTGAGGGGTGTCCCTGTGCTAGGTTCCCAGCCTGCCATCAGGGGCTGGTCTGGGTCCTCTTCTCTGTGTCTCTGGCCCCTCAGCCCACTGCCCCTAGTGCACAGACTCGTTGGAAAACTTGACACACTGTCCCCAGAAAACTGCTTGGATGTCTTGGGGCCTTCCGGCTTCCAGGAGTTCACCCCCAGAGCCCAGGTGGTCTTGGGCCTAGGCTCCACCACGGGGCCTGGAGCAGGCGTCACATCCGCAGCACCCAACCTCCTCAGCTGGACCCAGGGAAGCAGGAGTGCAGAACCAGCTGCTCTGTCTCAGGGAAGGAAACTTCCTATCTTGGCCCTCACAGGCAGCTTAACCTGGAGTGACACGCCATACCCTAGGCCACCCCGCAGGTACCAGTCCCAGTTCTGCCCCCATCTACCTGCTGCACAGTCTGGCCTTTCGCCTCTTGGTCTCCTCATCTGTGAAATGGGGATAGTGACAGGGTCTCCCTACATGGCTGTGGGGACTGAGTGGACACAGAGCGTGCAGCTTGGGGTCACCACCAGGCTTAAGGACGGGGGATGGGGACAAGGCATGCATCCTCCTGACCCTCTCCCCTGCACACACCCGGCAGGTGCTGGAGAGCTTCAAGATCATGGACTACAGCCTGCTCCTGGGTGTGCATAACATTGACCAGCAGGAGCGGGAGCGGCAGGCCGAGGGCGCCCAGAGCACGGCGGATGAGAAGCGGCCACTGGGCCAGAAGGCGCTTTACTCCACAGCCATGGAATCCATCCAGGGCGGGGCCGCGTGTGGGGAGGCCATTGAGACGGATGACACGTAGGTGGTGGGGCTGCCGGGGCTTCTAGCTCTTGTCTGCCCACACTCTCTGGCCAGGTGTGAACATGGGCGGGGGAGTTGGCATGGAAGGCAAGCAATGACAAAGCAGTTGAGGCCAGAAGCCTGTATGGGGCCAGTTTCTGGTTTGTCACAGGGACAGCAGCATCTGCCCAGCAGGGCTCATGAAGGTCATATGGATGATGCATAACTATGGCAGAGTAATCAGTCAGTGGACTGAGACCATTGGCCATCTACACGGGAAACAGGTTCTCTCCGTCCTGCTAGACTCCACTGTATGAAGCACAACTAGACAGGTGGTGAAAGATGGCACAGGAGATAGAGATAACTGGGGATGAAGGATCCCTTTTATAGCAAGATACCTAACCCAGAACCCACCAAGGAGCGGGATTGAGAACACGGCTTCCTCAAAGATAAAAGACAGCCATGCCAAATGTCGAGGTCAGAGGAGCATGTCCTCTGACTGCACTCACTCAGCCTTAGCCTCCCAACCTGGTCTGGGCCTGGTCTAAGGGCTCAGGGTCTGGCCAGGGAGACAGGCTTATGGCATGTATCCCTCCTTGGCACTGGGAACACTGGGGCCTTACTCCCTGTGGGGAGCTGTCCTAGGTCCTGTGGGGTGCTGAGCAGCATCCCTGGCCCCCACCCACTTGATGCCAGGAGCACCCCAGTTGTGACAACCAGAGATGTCCCCAGACATACCCCAGTGTCCCTTACGGGCAGAGTCATCCTGGGTGAGAACTGCTACTACAAATGGGTCAAGATTGCCACTCATCACCATGCACTGACCAGGCTGAGAACCAGCTGGATTCTCTACTTATGTTACCCTGTTCTGTCCTTACGGGGGCCCTGGGGGAGGAGGGTGTCATCCCCCCACTTTCATCTGGGGAAAGAGGCCGAGAGGTAGGGTGGGTACAGCTGTCCTATGTGCACAGCCAACTCGTAGTGGGGTAAGCCTTGACCCCACCCCGGCCATTGCATGAGGTGCAAAAGGCAGAGGAGGAACCAGGCACAGGGCCATGACTGGAACCACATGGGAGGGAGCGACATGTGCAAAGGCCCTGTGTAGCTGGCCCTGACCTCAGACTGTCCTGGCACATTTGTAGGATCTGCACAGGGCCTGGCAGGGGATGGCAGGGCACACAGGTGAGCTCAGTGGTGCATGGAGTGCAGTGAGCAGAGCCTGGGGTTGGTGGGTTTGGGGTCATGGTGACTTCGGGACAGCTGCTACAGCGTGTAACCTCATTAACCAGCGGGGCTCGGCATGTGCAGGCCTGGGACTGCGTGAGGTAATTAACTCCCCAGATTGCACCCAAGAGCCCTCATGGCCCTGCCTGGGAGTGTGTGTGTGCATATGTATGCATGTGTGCGCAAGTATGTATGTGTGTGCTACGAGTGCACCTGTGTGCAAAGTCATGTGTGTACATGTGCAAGTTGCACGAGTGCATGCAAGTGTGCTGTGTGCGTGTGTGCATCTGGGCCTCATATCTGTGACCCGTCTGAACCCTTGGGCCTCTAGCATTGAATTCATGAGCGAGCTGGGAAAGCTGCTCCATCCCATACCAAGATGGGGGTCCCCTGTGCTGGGACCCACTCTGAAGGTCCAGTGAAGCTGCCACCTACAGGGGGCATGTACATTCTTGAGCCCCAGGCTCCTTCAGTCCTACCTCCTCCTCTCTCCCTCCATCCTTATCTCCTCCACAAGTCCCGGAACAGGACCAGGGCCCCAGAAGGCTGGGCCATTCCCCAGACCCTTGCTTGGCTGTGTGGGTGATGACGCCCTGGGCTTTGTCTCTCCAGGATGGGTGGGATCCCTGCTGTGAATGGCCGAGGGGAGCGTCTGCTCCTGCACATTGGGATCATCGACATCCTGCAGTCCTACAGGTGGGTGCCTCACCCCCCAGGCGCACTTGCTCAGGGAAGCCAGGTGCTGTCTGCTTGCAGGGCTCTCTTAGGCTTCAGGAAGGCTCCTGCTTGGCTGCCCTCCCAAGCCCTAAAGGGAAACATTTGATCCCCAACCCAGAGATTCCACCCCTGGAATCTAGATTCGTCCTAGGGACTCAGTGATGTTGGAGACAGATCAAGGGCCGGCGCGAGGCCTGGCGGCAAGTGGTGTGTCACCAGCGGATCTTCCACCTAGCCCTGTCTGTCAAGCGCCTGCTGCAGCGAGTTCTGGGCTAATGAGAGTATGACAGAAATGCCCCATAGCTGTGAAGAGTGACATCTCTGGGAAGTTCCTACAACATAAAGAAATACATGCCACAGGCCATGTGGTTTCAAGTGTTGACATGAGTGTGGCAAGGCCTGAAAGAATAGACACCCAAGCTTTACTTGGAGCTTAAAGCAGGGGTGACAGGCAGCCCCATTATACGTACCTTGTTCTCTGAGCTTTCTGCAGCGGACATTTTTAAATCGTCATTAGATTTTTATTGCAAGAGCAATATATATTGGTTATACATAATCCAAACATGACAGGTTGTGGACATGGAAGTCCATGTTTCCCGTGCACACCATCACACCACTCCAGGAAACTCACTTGGCATTGGGTGATTTCTTCTTTGCATGTTTGTCTTTTTTAAATATAGCAGGTCCTTGAACAATATCATTCTCTTCAACATGGGTGCATTGTAACACTGATGAGATGCCAGGAACAAAACTCTTGTTTATATTAACTGGCCTATGGTAAAGCTATTTCATTATACATTGTTTTCTGTTAAAGTCTCAGAACCTATAAGTGTAGACCTACTGTCTAAAAAATCCCCTTCTGCCCATCAACTTTCCTGTCATTTTTTTTCCCCCACCAGAGGTCTGATCTGGTCCCTGCAGGGATCTCCCTCAGTTTGGAACCGGGTTAACCAGCCATGGCTTCTGCCTCGGCCCCAGGTGGGGCCCAGTGGGTGGACAGTACATGAGAGCAGCAAGCAAGTGGGGGTGGGGGTGTCATAAGAGGGTGCATGTCAAAGAGGGAACTCTTCCTCCCCTCAGACTGGAGGAGTCCAGAAAGGCTGCCTGGGGGACATGGCATTGTCCCCAGCCCAGGTGTGTTGCAGGGTCCTGGCTGGGGCCCACTGCCCAAGGCCCTGACCTAGCAGAGAGGAGCCAGGCTCAGCCTAGGCCAGGAGGAGAGAGGAAAGGCAGGCTCCAGGAGGCACTAGCTGTCTGTCCCCCATGGAGGGCCAAGCACCACGGCTTTTTCACTTCCTCCTCCATGTCAGAGGTGGTGGCAGCTGCCAGCGGGCTGGATGGGGGTGTGGACAGGAAGGAGGGTAGCTGGCTTCTGGCTGATGTAGCAGGCAGCCTCGGTTCCTCTAAACCAGGGCTGCTTCACCTGCTCAATTCCAGGAGCACCTGTAGTCATGATGACCACAGATGTCCCCAAACATTGCCCAGTGCCTGTGGGGATAGAGGTGCCCTGGTAGAGAGCTCCTAGATCTGAAGATTTGGCCGACATTCTGGGTGCTTTCCCTCTGCAGGTTCATCAAGAAGCTGGAACATACCTGGAAGGCTCTCGTCCATGATGGGGTGAGTATCATTCATTCATTCACGCACTCATTCATTCCATCTCTGAGTTCACGAATGCAGCGGTCACCTGCCTGGGCCAGGCACACATGCTAAACAGAACCAAGAGATGCATCTCCCCTTCCTGGAGCACCTGTCCAGTGGAGGCAGCCCTGCGACCAGCCAGGAGGCTCTTTGGTGGTGGTGTAAACCCACAGCAGACAGGAGAGCCATCAAGCCCTGACGAGGCCGGCGGGCCGTAACCCCAAAATCAGATTTGTGTCAGCCCAAGGGAGCCCCAAATATTGATCAAAGTAACCATCCAGCTGTGAGCGAAAGGGCCCAGGTCCCTTCTGTTGGTTGCCGCGTACTCTCAGGCCCTGCTCTCTCGGTCCCTGGCCCAGGCGGCTGGTCCCATGTCACAGTCCAGCCAGAGGGAGGTCCTGAGGAGCAGCCAGGGGAGGGGCGTGCCCTTCCCTCTGAGGGCAGAGAGACTCACTCTTGGCTAGCCCGCTCTCAGCCAGACATGGTCACGTGGTGGCCACGCGCAGCACAGGGAGGATGGGAAATACAGTTTTCCGTGTGTCTAGACAGGTTCTGTTCTATTGCTGCAAGGGAAGCACACTGGACTGGGTAGGGGCCTGGGGTGCTGCTCAACACCCACAGTGCTCAGGATGGCCCCAGCCCCCAGAGAATGATCCAGCCCTAGTGTGCCCAGTGCCAAGGGGGAGACTGTGCTATAGAAGGCAAGGAGACTGGATCCTGGGGAGCAGCAAGGAGTCTCTGCTCTAGGGGCCTAACGTTTAGGAAGCACCGACTGTGTGCTGGCTCCCTGCCTTGTGTAAACCCTGGTGAACATAGCAGTCTCCCATCTCCCTTGTTGCACACGTAAGAAAACGGCCTCCAAGAGGGGCACTGCACTGTTGGGGGTCACCCTGACTGTGAGCACTGGGACAGCTAGGTCTGCCAGGCACTGAGGAACACCAGCTTTCACGTGTCACAGCTGATCAGCTCTGCCCTTGGAGCAGGCCTAGCTATGTGCCAATAAAACTTTACTTACGTAACAAGTGTTGGACCCTGCTCTGCCAACCCCTGCTTTAGAATATCCCTCTGATTCTTTTATTTTAGTATTTACTTGTTTACTTCTTTGAATAGTTATTTTATTCACATGGCTCAAAAAATTAAAAATACAGATGGGGTTATAATGTAAAAATCTCCCTGCCACTGTTATCTGATCCCTGGGTCCCCTCATTGAAGCCCATGCTGTGACCCCATCTCCCCCTCCACAGAGAAGGTGGTGCCCCACCCCCAACAGCGTCTGTGTTGGGCTGCCCTGTGAGACACAGGGAGCTGTAGTGCTCATGCCCCTGCTTGCCCTCGGGCCTCCACATTTCTTCCCAGGACACTGTCTCCGTCCATCGGCCCAGCTTCTATGCCGAGCGTTTCTTCAAGTTCATGAGCAACACGGTTTTTCGGAAGAACTCCTGTGAGTTGCCCTGGCCCTTTGGACAGGAGGGACCTGGGGTGTGGAGAAAGAAGGGTGGGCAGCCTTCAGCGGGGTAACAAGCATGCCTCATTCTGTCACTTGGTCAGCCTCAGGCCTCAGTCAGGGACTTGGTCCCAAGAACAGGACAGTCAGGCAGCCATGACACGCAGGGAAGCACAGGGCCTGATGCCTACATCCAAATTTGAGTCTTGGCTTTGTTTTACCCTGCCTGCGTGACCTCGAACCAGTGGAGGGCATGGGCCTCGGTTTCCCCATCTGTACAGAGGCTGTGAGGGCAGCATGTGTTTCACACAAGACAGGTGGGCTTGGCCTAGCTCCAGCACTGAGTAGGGCTGCCCACAGCCTCACTCTGTCACCAAGGACATGTGACTTCGGCTGGCACTGAGATAGTTATTGGCCTAACCAGACATTGTCAGGGAGGGTACAGGGTGAAGGGTAGTGGCCTTTGCCCTGTGGGTGGTCTCAGGAGGTCCTGTATGTGTACTGCCCTCAGGAGTCCCAGACCCTGGTGCACAGCCCAGGCTGGGATCCCACATGCCACCCAGGAGAGTCTTCTTTGCAACATATCTGTCTGTTGTTTGCCCCCCAGGCCCCTCCTCCAAAATGCAAGGTGCCTGTTGGCCTTTGTCACTATGTCCCCAGTGTCCAGCTTGAGGGCATGTTACATAGTAGGGACTCAGTAAGTGTCTACGTGTGCCTACTCCCCAAGTCTTGAACCCTGTGGGTGCTTTCACACCCCAGACCAGGTCTGTGTGGGCTGCTAGCCAGCCTCCGTCACTTGGAGCTGGCTCACAGAGCCAAGGCAGCTCCACATTCTGTGACATGTAGTCAGTACCTTGAAATCGACTGCTGGGAACACTTACACCATGGTTATCAACCAACACCACAAACCCAGCTTCATCTCCAGAGAGACGTTTGTTAACTTTACCAGCACTCCGCTTCCTGGAACTTTCTTAGGATGCTATTCCTACTGTAGTCCAGAGGAGTTTGCCGGCCTCTGGGGGCTGGATGGCTGTGCACAGGAAAAATAGAGCACCCAGTGTGTGCCTGGAGCTGTGCTGGCCACTGTGGGGTCAGAGGTCACGTAGGAACAAGGAGAGAATGGTGACAGGTGCTGACAGGCCAGGCCTGGTGCAGAGGGTGTTACAGGGTTCACCTGCCTCACTTGGCCTTGTTGTTTGCAGACGAGAATGCCAGGGCCAAGAAAGGCTGAGCTGTGTTCCCCAGACCATACAGCCTGGCTGGGAACCAGGCCATGGGGTCGAGCCCTGCGTCCCCGCGGCCTTCCATTTCCTTATTTGACAGTTGGGCCACAGCTGTAGTGGGCTGAGACAAAGGGGATGAGGCCCCACTGTGATCAGTAAACGTTGGCAGCTGCCTATCCAGCAGCTGTTTCTCGAGGACCAAGGGTGGGGGGTGCTAGATTCCATCTCTGTTGGTAAGCAGAGCCGGGGGAAAGCGGGGCGGGGTTTCTCCAAGAAGAGCATTGCTTCTTGCCCAGGCTTGAGCAATAGGCTTGAGCTGGGGCAGTGAGGGCCGTGTGTGTAGGTGGTGGGCCCCTTGTTGTCCACCATACTAACATGGAAAGGAAGGATGGGGGTGTCTGGGGCCCTGCCTTGTTGCCACCCCAAGTATGCCAACCACTCTCCCTCCCCAGCCCTGAAGTCGTCACCATCCAAGAAGGGCCGTGGTGCCTTGTTAGCAGTCAAGCCCCTGGGCCCCACAGCCGCCTTCTCAGCCAGCCAAATCCCCAGCGAGCGGGAGGACGCACAGTATGACCTGCGGGGGGCCCGCAGCTACCCCACGTTGGAGGACGAAGGTGACTGGGCAGTGGGAGCGATGCATTTGTGACAGGACAAATGAAGGAACTACTGAGGAAAGACAACATCCCTGGGGGAGTAGTGCATGTGGGGTGCAGGGAGCAATATTACCAGTGGAGTGCGAAGAAGGGGATCTCTGAAGCTGGGCCAAGCCTGAATGGGAGGGACCTGGGTCACAGTCACTCCCCCCTTTCAGTCCAGGACCTGCAGCCACCTGGGGAGAGGGGAACAGCTGAGACTAGGCCCAGGAAGAGAGAACTGAGCATAGAAAGTACCGCACGGGGAGGAGACAGCCTCCTCTCACATCACTTGAGGTGCACAGAAACCTAGAAGAATGAAGCGGTCGACGGAGTTGGGTCTGATGTTCTGGAGGTCCCTTCGAGCAACTAGGATCACAGATTCCGGGCAGGGCGAGGCTGGGGGAGAGTATCAGGAAGAGGGAAGCTGTATCTAAAGGTCTTGGGGCTGGACTGCCTGGTGTGTTGCAGGAACAGCAAGGAGGCCATCTGGCCGGAGCAGAGTGAGCAAGGCGGGGAGAGGGAGGAAGAGAGGACAGGGAGGGGACAGGGCAGGGGAGGAACAAGGACAGGTAGGGCAGGACCACTGGGAGGCAGTCTGGATTTTAGTTTGAGAGCAGCAGGAAGCTGTCGGAGTCCCTTGTGCTGGGGAGAGCAGTGTGTGAGTGACCAGTGGCAGCTGCAGTAGAGCCCCGAGCCCAAGGGCCCTGGGAGCCTGGCTCCCACAGGCACCCACTGCCTCCTCCCTGCAGGTCGGCCCGACCTCCTGCCCTGCACTCCACCTTCTTTTGAGGAGGCCACCACTGCATCTATCGCCACGACCCTGTCTTCCACGTCCCTCTCCATCCCAGAGCGGTCCCCCTCGGAGACCTCAGAGCAGCCTAGGTACAGGTGAGCAGGATGGGGCATCTCCCTGAAGTGGGGCTCAGGGGTAGGGCTGCATTCCCAAGGGGAGGGGCCAGGGCGGGGCCTGGATGGGGTGGGGCAGGCAGGGAGGCCTCTCCGACTCGTTCCATCTATTCCACCTGTCTGTGTTCTCTCCGAAGGCGGCGCGCACAGTCTTCAGGACAGGATGGCCGGTAAGATGAGACCCCAGCACTCTCCTCTCCAGCCTTCCCTATAGCGCCCCCGCCCACTGTCTTCCCAGCTCCTCCACTGCAGAGCTGCCCCCTTCCCCCCTTTCCTCCGTCCCTTCCCTTCTGCACAGCTGTCCCCTCCACATTTCCACCCAGAGCCTCTCTTTCCTGGGAATAGATTTATGGTGACGATCAGTCTTCATGCTCTAGAACCATACAGAATCTCAAGTCACTTTGTGTTTCTCTTCCACCTGGGGGCCCACCTTTCCTGTACCTGTTGATCCTTTCTTTTTCTTTTTTATTCTAAGCGATACAAAATGGAACACAGTGAAATGCCTGTCCCTGCCCCATGTCTGATCTCTTCCCTGGGTACACCCCCTGGAAGGGTTTTTTTTTGGTCTCTGGACATGTTTTATGACTTTACAAGCAACATATACGCGGGCCTGTATTTCCCTTTTGTTTCGACACAAGCCGTGGCTCTGTGCCCCCGTCCCTTACTTTGTCACTTTCCAGATGAAAGTTGCCGCTGTGAGCCGTTGCTGGTTCTCTTCCTTTTAATGGGCTATTCCTGCTCTTGGGGGACACTTGGGTTGTTTCCAGTTGTTTGATCTTGTCACACAACTGTAGTGAATAGATGTTGCTCTCCAGAATTAGTTTCTGGGGTGATAATTCCTGCCAGTTGAGAAGAAAGTCATGGTACAAAGCACATTTGGATAAAGGTGCCTGCTAGCTGCCAAAAGGCTCCGAATGACCTACACCAGGGACCTCAACTTCTGGGCCCCCAAACCACCCCACCCCTAGTTCAGGCCCCAGGCGGGTACCCAGGCATCCCAGGAATGGGGGCAGGATCCCGGTTGCCATTCGCTCATTATGCCCTTGCTGGTGCCAGAGTCCCAGGGTGGCCAGGTAGACAGTCAGTTGCCATCTCCTCAAAGCGCCCAGGTGGGCATGGTAGCCAGAAGGATCAGGCCTGAGCTGGATCAGATTGGGGTGCTGACCAGGTGGTGCCCAGAGACAGCACCTCAACCCCCCATTGGACTGAAATTAGCACCTGCCCAGAGAAACTCAGCAGGAGTTCCTGGGAAGTGGAGGTTGGATGAGGAGGGGAATGGAGCATGGCACCCTGTTGCCTCCAGGCCCCAGGAGGAGGTGCACATGGAGGAGGACCTGCAGCAGATCACGGTGCAGGTGGAGCCCACATGCAGCGTGGAGATAGTGGTGCCCAAGGAGGAGGAAGAGGGGTGAGTGATCATCCGATCCCTTCAGTCCATGCTTTCTGGTTGCCTGGCTCCTGTGCCCAACTTCTGCCCCATTGCATTGGCTAAGCATGGCCTTGTGGCCAGCCGGCAGCAAGACTGGCTGGGAAATGTAGTCTGAAATCCCGGAAGCGGAGGCATGGGAATGAAGCTTCAGGCACTGGGGGTGGGGGACTACAGATTCACTCACGAGCTGCAAGTAGCGTGTCGGTCCAGGGATGGTCCCTCACTGGTGATCTGTAGTCCCTTTGCCCTGCCCTGCCCTGCCCTCACTCTCGCCTGTGCTTACACGAGGATGATTGGCTCGTTTCTTCAAAGGACCCCTTTTGGGCTTAGTTATCCTTTTTCTTAATCATGTTTTGTTCTTCAACTCATCAGTTATTTCTTCTCCTAACCTCTGGTTGGTTTTCTCACTTATTTCTTTTTTGCCAGCATAGGTTGAATACTTAAGTTCCTTTTTTCTTCCTTCAGTAAGAGGCACTTTTTAAGGCTGTGCATTTTCCTCTGAATACTGCTTTTGTTGTGACCTATGTGTTTTGACAAGAAGCAGTTCCTTTTTATGCTGGCTCTTTATTGGTTAATGATTTCCCTTTTAATGTCCTCTTTGATCCAAAGTAGTGAGGCTTTCTGCCATCTGGGGGTGGTCCCGCCTGGGTCCTGATATTGGACCATATCTGAGGACATCTGTGGTTGTCACAACTGGGGGTGCTCCTGGCATTGATTGGATGGGGGCCAGATATGCCACTGAACACCCCACAGTGCCCAGGACAGCTCCACTGAGAATGACCCAACCCTGGTATCAACAATGCCCAGGGGGAGAGACCCTGGCTAAGGTTTATTTAGGAGTTTCTCTCCACTTCTGGGTACCTAGGGATTTTTTTTACCCTTTTAGTATTTATCTCTAATTTTACTAGGTTTTGAATTGAAGAAAGTGACCTAAAAAACCTATGCTATTTTTTTCTTTTTTAGCAGATTGAAATCTTTATAGCCAAGTACAACATCAGTTTTTTTTAGGTTTTGGGTTTGTTTTTTTTAATGTCCATGGACATCTGGGAGCAATGTGTATTTTCTGTTAGGGGATGGAAAGTTCTCTATAAATCTGTTCTGTCCAATGTATTGATTGCTGTCATTTAGTCTCTTTATGTCCTAACTTATTTCTAGTCTGTTTTGTGTATTTAATTCTATAACTTAGAATTTCTGTTCTATTTCAAGAGACCTCACTTAACATTTATAGCATTCCCAGGCCACACTTTGCCATTAATTATTTACCGTACACACACACGTTTCTGCCACTGTGCTGTTTTGCTGTTAACTGAAGTCTTGCAGTGTAAGGTATCATTCAGCCTGTGCCCAGAAAAACCACCTGACCTGAAACATGACTGAAGAACAACTTCTCCACAGTTAGGAGGTGCTCTGTCACCTCAGAGCTTGTCATCTTTTCTGTGAGATGAAAATTACGTAGCGATCACATAGCCTCAACCAAGGCCTGGCCATGATCCTCACCATCTCTTTGTCTTAGTCTCCACACCTGTAACACGAGACAGCAGCACCCCTCCCCGAGGGATATTCAGTGGATTCATTCACACGAGACTCTTGAGCGGGCCTGGCACATAGTAAGTGCTCAGTTCTGTGTGTTCCCACTTTGCAGATGAGGAACTGAGAGGCTCAGAGGAGGAAAGTAGGCCTCAGGGTTGCACAGCGAGTGAGTGGCAAGGCCAGGGCAGTGCGTGCGCCTAAGTTGGGGAAGGGGTCCAGGTGGGCCAGTTGTTACCTGGGCCACAACAGAATTGGGGGTATTTAGTTTTATTTGGCTTCCTGAGACTTTTGTCTCCATTGTGGCACACCGATGAGGGAGGAGTGGACAGGAGGGTGTACAGGGGTGGTCTAGGAAAGGATAGTGCTGCAGAGAGCCTGGCATGAGGACTCCCCTGTCCTTCCCTGTCCCCAGGGTGGAAGCTCCTCCGGCCTGTGCCTCTGCAGCTACAGTGGAAGTGGAAACTGCCAGCCAGGCCTCAGAGCCTGTCAGCCAGGCCTCGGATGAGGAGGATGCACCTGCTGCTGACATCTACTTTGTAAGTCCTCCAGGGGCTCTTTCCCGTCTCTGGCTCTCACCCCAACAGATGCTCATGCGTGCACATGCACTCCTGTGCCCACACACATGGACACACGTTGCACATGATATCACATCTGCACACATGTGCCTGTATGCATGCATGTGTGTTCATGTGCTCACATGGACACACTCCCACATTTGCACACATTCACACTAACACATGGACATGAGTGCACACTCACACTCGAGAGGTACGCACACACACCTGCACATGCTCTTGCATGCCCTCCGGCACACTCACAGTGTGCTCCTGTGTATTCAGACACTCACACTGTATGCTCTTGATCACACGCACACTCACATGGTACGAAGAGTGTCCTGCCTGGCATCACCCAGGCCAGGCCATTCCAAGGCCAGGAATCTGCCCTGGACCCTCCTCCCCAGACCCTGTGACCACTGCCTGGCACGAACCAGGGCCCCAGGTGTGCCCCGCTGTCCCCTGGGGAATCATCTGAATCCTCATGCTCTCAGCCCCGACGGGCCCCTGGGTCCTCCTTGGTCTGTGCCGAGCTGGCTGAGGTGGACTGGAAATGCTATGCATCTTCTCCCACTGGGTGGTGGGTGCAGTTGTGTGGGCTCCATCCTTAAGGGGGCAAGGGAACTGTGGCAAGGTGCAGGTGGGCCTCATGCTGTCGACTTTGCTGGCCAAGGACACATGGCTGCTCCTGGACAAGGTGGGGTTTGTCAGAAAAAAAAAAGGTGCCCTCCCTGTCCTGGGGACTGGGACCTCCCTCCCAAAGCTAGGGGTCACCTTCCCCCCCTTGCATCTCCTGCAGACGGACAGATTAGATGAGCCAGGAGCCTGGTGAGGCAGGTGCTGGGTGGCCAAGGAACCTGCAAAGTCTAGTCCACTGGCCCCCAACAGCAGGTCAGAGGCCAAATGGCCCCAGTTGCAACAGGGAGGGCCAGACACTGCAACCCAGCTGTCTGCCCTCTTTCTAGACCTTCATTTTCATTCTGCCTCTCAGGGGAAGGTGAGCTCGGGGCTGCTCACTGTCTTGGTCCTGGCACCTGGCCTCCTAACCACCAGGCCTCAGGACAGTGTGGGTGAGCCTGGCCCTCCGCTGCTCTCACTGCTTCATAACAACCACCACTCTGCTGCCCCGGTCCAGTGCTTCTGAGTCTCATATCTCCTGCCAGGCACAGTAGCAGGCACAGTAGCAGGCACACTGTGTGTGTGTCCTCTCTACCTGCCACTGTCTCCCCATCCATGGGAGTTTGGTTTATATCTTGTTTTCTCAAATCGTGTGTGAGGCGGCCAGGCTGTATTCTGTGAGTGGATAGCTGGGCCACAAAGGCAGCAGAGAAGGTTAAGGCCACTGTGTGACCCTGACACCCCTAGACCCTCCTACTGCTTTGCCCTTGGCTCACCTGCCCCCTCCCAGCACCCTCCCCTCCTGACCTTTCTGACCTCAGCGGGATTCCGCATTCCTGTCCCCTTATCCTGTCCTCTCTTTGCCTCCTCCACCCGCCCGGCCCACCCAGTTCACGGATGGGAGGTACTGGATTTACTCTCCCCGGCATCACCGACTGCAGGCCATGACGCTGAGCTCCTCGGGGACTGTAAGTGACCACAGCAGGCCTCTAGGAAGCCTAGTCCCTGTCCTGCTGCCCAGGGCAAGCCGGGAGCCCTAGGGCCTGGCCGTCCCTCTTCCTCTGAGAAGGGACCTGGGGAAAATAATCGTGACAGCTGTTCAGGGTGCCCTGCTGTGTGTCCTGCAGGGGTGTCACTTAATCCCCTATGAGGTGAGCATCAGTGGCCGGCAGGCACACAACTGGTATTCAGCGGGCCTGGTCATGGCAGAGTCTATATTTGACTCCCAGCCGCAAGCCACCTTTGCCCCTTCTCAGCCTTTCCAAACAAGGGACAAGTCAGGTGGACTCTTCTCATTTGTTCAGACGGGGAGCTGACAGCTCCCCAAAGCACATCTGCTCTCTAGTGGGGATAGTCATGTAGATCAGTGAGAGACTGCAAAGCTGGGCTCCTAACTGCAGGAGAGAGGAGCTGTGATCTTCATACCCATTTCACAGATAGAGAAACTGAGGCCTCAGCTCCATAGGGAGCCCAGGAGAACACACAGTTTAGACAAACTCTGAGTCCAGACTCCCAAGCATCCCCTGTGTATAGTAGACACTCACCCAGTATGCTTGGGACGCTACATGGATGTCGTGCAGCAGTGGCCTTATCAGTTCTGTTATTGTCATGCGCAGTAAATGAAGGTCCCAGAGAAACCAAGTAGCCTGCCCAGAGCTACACAGCGCAAACTGGTGGAACAGGGTGAAGAACTGAAGAATCAGAGCAAGAGTTTCTGTTCTTGAGAGAAAACCCCTCAGAGGCTCACACCCCAGCCCCAACAGCAAGACCCTCTCCCCACCACTGCATATCGAGACCACTTCCCCAGTCCCTCCTGCCACACTCTGTCCTCCCAAGATGGAGATGCCATCCCCCAGAGGTGATTCATGATCCAATAGCTGGGGACATACAGCAGCCCCCAAGGGCTCCCTCTGGGGAGCAGTTTGTAAAGGTGCTTGGAAGGAGTTGATCTGGATTTTGAAAGGAAGAGGAGAAAGGGTATCTCAGCAGGGGGCACAGCAGAAACAGAAGCAAGGGGGCTGGATGGGAATAGAAGAAGGCTGGATGAGTGGCAGGAGAGACCCTTAGACCTGCAGGGAGGATGCACCCTTGGCCCGACTAATGGAATCACCCCGTTTCTGTGTCCCTCCCTCCCCTAGACCCAGCTCTCTCCATAGTATCCAAGGGGACCCTCTTTTCCCCAAGTTCTGAGCCCCAGCAGGGCAGCTGCCCTGTGCTGAGCAATGGGCATGCGTGGCCCCAGACAGCTGGGCCCTGGCCTCAGGGCTCCCATGTGGGCACGGAGGTGGAGTGAGCTGCTGCTGGTGGGCAGGGGTTTTTGTTGCGCCATAACCATCTGGAGGAATGAGCAGGGCCTAGAGTGGCATCTTACCCTGCTACCCCATGTTTGTGCCAGTCCACAGGTGGACACAGGCCTCTAGGAGGATGAGGTACATGGTGCCCAGCAGCCTGGGTGGCCCACACAAGCAAATGGTTCTAGCCTGTGAGAGCAGGTGTCATGGCGAGAGCGGCCGGGAGGGTGGGGTTGAGTAGGCACAGAGGTTGGGAGAAGCAACAGGTGGGCCCTGAGGGGCAGTGAATATAAGAGGGAGGACGGGTCTGGGGGCTTGTTGGCTGCGGTCGTGGTAGGTTTAAGGGCCCTGGGACAGCCAGGTGGACATGACCAAGGTAGGTGTGTACACAGGACTGGCGCTCACAAGAGAGGCTTGAGCTGGGGTAGAAGTCTTCAAGCCTCAGGGCACTGAAGGCCAGGGGTGGGAGCGGCGGCGGGTGGTGCTCCTGGGAGAAAGGAAGAAGAAAGAAGACAGGTGGGAAGATCCCTGAGGAGACCTCCAGGGCCCACGGAGTTTCTTGAGATGGGAGCGGACCTGACAGGAAAGCACGCCCATCCCGCAGTCTTACGACAGAATGAGAAGCCCCCTCCCCATACACAGCTGGAAGAACACCAGTCTGCCCCACCACCTTGTGCCTCCGAGCACCCCCAGAACCTGCGTGACAGGCAGGATCTGAGGGTGGGGTGCTGCTGGGCTAGGACGGAGGTTCAGGTGCTGTGGGAGGGCAGAGGAGGAGAAGGAGAGAGGACAGCAGAGTACACGAAGCCCCCGCCACTCTTCCTCCCCTTCCTGCTGCTCCCAGCCCACCCTGACTGCACTCACTGCTTCCTGCTGCCCACCCTGCCTGCTCTGGCCACTCAGCCCCGGCCCTGCCCATCTCTAGGGCCATCTAGGTTGGGGGCAGGTCCCCATTAGGGAGAGGGCAGCCAGGGGCTGAGCTGCCCACCTGTCGTCCTGCGTTGGGAGTCTGCCTCTTTTATTTCTGTTTCTTCCTTCCTCCCTCTCACCTCTTGTGCCTCCTCACACCCTGCTCTTCTTTGCCCTTCCTGCACGTGCCGCCTGCCTGCCCTCCAGCCCACCGATGAGAGGAGCTGGGTGTACTCCCCACTCCACTATAGCGCACAGCCCCACTCAGCCTCCGACGGCGAGAGCGACACAGTAAGTGTGCCCATGGCCCTCCAGCCTGGCCTACTTGGGGCCAAGAGCATAGACCCCAGGTGCCCTGAGGATAGATGGGGAAATTGAGGTCTGGGGTGGGAGGGGCAGGTCCTGGGTCCTTAGTGTGTGGTGGCCCATGGGGTAAGTATATTGGGGCCTTTGTCCAGCCCTCATGGCATATGGGGTCCCTGGCCTGAGGCATCAACAGTGGGGCCAGGCCCCACCATGGGAGGCCAAGGGGGTTGGGGGGGTCCAGCCCTGGCCCATCTAGCCCTCACCTGCCTCTCTTGCCTTCTGCAGTAATTTCTATGCAGTCACCAACCCATAGGAATGGAGCACACACTTGGCTAGCCCAGCTTGGCCCAGAGCGCAGGAGGTGCCACCTGGCTGCCACTGGATCTCACTCGCCCATGTCCTCTCCTCGGCGATGGTCACTGATGCTCCAGGCTGCAAAGTGATCGCCCCCAGCTCCGTCGACTACCTATGCCTGTGATACTGTGAACCTTCCTGAGTTTCCAATCATGTATTTATTTTGGGTCCTTACTCTTTGCACAGAGACGGCAGCACATGAGTGCTTTTTTGGAAAAAGAAAAAAGAAAAAGAACAGTGGGAAAAGAAGGAATCCATTCTAAGCACTTTTTAGTTCTTTGCTATGCTTGCATGTGTCTTGCTGAGGGAACAAGACCCATCTGCCGAAAATCCCTCTGAGTTTCCGCAGGCACCGCCCTGCTCCGCCTTTATCTTGGATGGGGCGCCGAGGAGGGAAGAGCTGCCAGATCCCCACTGGTTCCCAGGGCACGTCTGGAGGCCACCCACTCATGCCCAGCAGCTGCTCTCGGCTCAGGTTTGTGGGCCGGGAGCTGGACATCTGTCCTTGGGGGAGGCTGACTGGTGGTCCAGGGATGGCTCACCGCCTTGCCGACCCCTCAGTCTTTCAGCATCTGTTTCCCACCACCCCCTCCTTCCAGGTGACTTGGGGGCAGAAATAGCCAGGCAGTGACTAGAATGCAGACGCACGACTGCCCCTCTTGGTGGAGATCAGGGCTGTGGACATTTCTCATCCATGTGGATGGCGCAGTGTCTGGAAGATAGGGCCCAAGTGGCGGGAGACAGCCTCTCCAAGCAGGCTTTCCAAAACATCCAACTCAGAGGAAGCGCCCGGGCCTCAGCCACAGGACTCCCAGAGAGCTCGTGTCCTGAGCAGGGGCCCTCTCCGCGGCAGGCACAGGGCCTGGAGGGCCAGACTCTCCAGCAAGAGTTCCCCCTGCCTGGGGTGGGAAACCTTTCATTTTTAAATGATGATGATGATGCCTGTGCTGATTAAAGGATAGGAGAAGAAATTCTTCATGAAAAACAGTGCAGTTTTGTTTTATTTTGTTTTGTCATCTTCAGCAGGGGCAGCCATTGCTGGGCCCAGAGCTCCAGCGGGTGGCTGCCAGGTTACCCTTCTGTGTCCAGAAGGGGCTGTTGGAACCAACAACTTTGCAGGGTTTCTCCCTCCTCCACCTAGACACACTCCCAGCTCCTGAGGTGAAGAAATATCAGTGATGGCTGTCCCCCTTGCACTCTGCAGACCCCCACCAACTGAGTCCCACGTGGGAGGAGCTGGGGACCAGCTCAGAGCAAAGCCACACCTTTTGGAAGAATTTCTCCCCAGCCTCTGCCTCCCTGGTGGAGTGTGAGACAGCCAGACAACCCACTGATCCAGGATCTGATTTTTTGAGTCCTTACAAGCTGCACACGCTGTTGCTCCTTCCTGCTGTGCAGGTCCCTCATCACACCTCAGACAGCCCGCTGGAGGGAGCCTGTTGGTCTGGCTGCCGTCTGCTCTTCTCTGGGGAACAAGGCTGCACCCCAAGGGCTCTCCTCTCACCGTCAGCATGGGACCAGCACCCCAACTCTGAGCCGGGTGGGGGACACTCCAGGAAGCCTGGGGAAACAGACCCTCAGAGGACCCATCAGAACAAGCTTGCAGGTGGCCCGAACAAGAAGCAAAACAGCATCCTCTCCCTCCTGCCCAAGGACCGTTTGTCCAAACCCTGGGGAGCACCCTCACCTGGATTTCAGACTGGTGCCTGTCTGCAGGCACCGTGGCCGCATGCTACAAAGTCACCAGTCTGTCCCTGACCAGTTCTACCAAGAGAGAATGCAGGCAGAGCTCAGAAGGTGCATCTCAGACCTGGAAGACTTAACGGGCTGCTGTGTCACTCAAATGCCAACATTAAAGTCCTCATCCAGGCCCCCAGAGACTGGGCACCAGAGACATCCTGAGCCCTGGTGGAGGTGACCAGTGCAGCAGGCACAGTCCTGGGGCAGTGGGCTCTGCATCCAGGACATCCCTGGCCAGGGTACCTGGAGCTATAGGAGCGAGGAGGGGAGCTGCCTGCATGGCCCCATCAGGCCCCGGGTCCCTGCTAGGCCCCTTGGGCTTTCCTGAGTGAATCACAGGACAGATGGGCTGGTCGGATACTGACTCACAGGAGTAATTTGCAAACCTCCTGAATATGACATTTCTATTTTTAAGTCAGGAAGACCCCTTTGGAGACCCATTTTGTGTTGTATTCTTTGTCCCAGGGCCGGGCAGGGGAGCAGGAAGGCAAGACCTTATTTATAACTGTGTACTGAACTCATGGCCTTCCTCAGACCCCTGACCAAGAAAGCCCTGGGCCCACCCAGCTGTCACCCCACACACACCCCCGACCCTGTCCTCCAGATGGAAATCTGTAAATTGCCCCATTTCCCTCCTGGCTCATTTCTGATGGCCGCCGTCGCTGAGAATGTGAGCAGCGTCTGATTTACTGTACTGTAAAAAACGAAAGGCATTTCCTGAGGCTGACAAGGTGGAGCCTTCTGTGAGTCTCCTGCCAGCCTCCTCTCATCCCCTTTTGCCTCCACCACCTGGCTCAGTGCAATACTCCCATCCCTGATGGGGTCTCTTGCCATGGTACTGTCGCCGCAGCCCCTCGGTCCCCATCCCAACCTTGTTTTTATGGCTGAACTGATTTCGAAACACAACATAAAAGCAAACCTTGTGTGTCTTAATTCTCACCGGGGCTTCCGCGTGCTCAGCCCCTGGTCTGGTATGTGACAATCCAGAGTGCAGCCTCTTGTGGGTGCCTCTGTAATCTTGCAGCCACTGCTGGCCCTGATAACACACGTATGCAGCCCCGGGGCCCCATCCCTGCCACCCCTTCCTCTTTTTATGTTGAAAGATCTCTCTAATAAATTGGGTAATAAGCATCTGCCACCTCTTTGCCTCTCTGCGTTCCTGTGGTCTGGTTGGGAGTTTGAGGACTGGCTGTGAATAAGAACAAAAAGAAACCTTCAAAGATTTAAAATAACAACAGGACCCAAATGTCCTAATCACCTTGATAGCTAGCTGTGGCCTCCTGGATTCCAGATCAGCCACAAAAAAACTTAAAAATGTTCTGACATCAGTGCAGTCCAGCTCAAAGGAACAAACACTCCCTAAAGTTTATATTCCTTCTGCCAGAATGGCTCATATTGAGTAATGCATGGACCCCATTTAAGGGGAAAATATTCCCAGACTACCAGTTTACAAACTAAGTTGGAAGTCAGATCCTGTCTGTAAGCAAGTCCTTGGAAACCTAGTTATAATCATGCAGATGCAGGGTGGCTCTGCTCACATATAAACTAGACATGCAGATGATCTGGAAGGTGCTTTCCTTAACGTTCAAAGATACTGCATTTTAAAGGTCTCAGGGCCAGACCCCCTTCACATTTTGGGCCATTCTATCAGCAGTACAACCCACATCCCATGACAATCAGGATTGTCGTCAGGGTGGTGGGAGATGCTCTTCTGTTGTTCCCTTTGGAAGACTCATTCTGTGCCACCACCCCACCCTGCACCTAGATACCAAGCAAAAGCAGGGCATACAAAGCCAGTATTTAGGGTGGTGTTGTGAAGCTATATTTTAAGATAAAGATTTAAAGAATTAGCTTAAAATATTAAGTACCATTCTCTGGTGGGCTAGGGGAGCTTGGAACAGGACTTTAGGATCCTCCGGATCTCCAGGCCTCCTGTCCTGTCCCTTGTGGTCTATCCTCCCACCAGTCCCAGGGTGACTGCCCTACCAGCCAGTCCCACATTTATCCCTCCCATAGAACAAATCTAGACCATCCAGTTCAAATCGCAGCTGCCTCTTTGGGGTCGAGGAACGGCTGTTAAAGTGACTTTCCTGCTCTGAGCCTGTTTACCCACCTATAGAATGGGTTGAAAAGAAACTATGGGAGTCATCTAGGTTTTTTTCTAAGTTTAATCCCTGAAATACATAAGTATTCATTGGCGGGTGGTGGATCATGATAGTCTCATAAAAGCGCAGACCAGTATGTGCACCTTTTCAGTCTCCGTCCCAGTCCCCACTCTTCGTCCTCTTGAGGGGTCGGGACTCGAACTTACGATTTGGGGGCTTCTTCGCCTACACCGGCCAAGAGACCTCGCTCAGGGACAGGTCTCTTAGTCCTGCGTGCAAGGCTCCACCTACTCCCCCGAACCCGCCCCTTCTTGGTCCCGCCTCCCCAGGTCCCGCCCCACTAACAGAGGCTGGTTCTCCTTTGCTTCGCTCACAGCTGGTCGGGGCTTCCCTAAGACACGAGGACCCACTTGGGACTGTCCCTAGCACTGCCTGAAGGGCGAGTCCCAGATCCTGGAGGCCACAGTCCGACTGGACTCTATAACGTGGACCACGTTTGCAGGAGCGGGGAGTAAGGCCAAGGCACCAGAGTCCTTGTGGATGGGTAGACGGGATGGGTTCTTATCCCCTGGCTCAGGCCCGGATGGGGCAGCCTGGCGCGCGCCGCGACGGAGGAAGGCCCCGGAGCAGACCCCGGATATTTGTGTCAGCGCCGCCGCCACCGTCCCAGCCCATGGGTCGAGATACTCGCTCGCGGTCGCGGTCAGCGTGTCGCAGGGGTCGAAAGGGCAGAAGGCAACGGAGCCGGAGCGGGAGTCGGAGCCGAAATCGAAGTGGGAGCCATGGGCGGCGAAACCGGCGGCGCCGGGACGGCGAGGGGCGGCGGAGGCGGCGAAGCCGGGAGCGCAGGTGAGGTCACTGTGTTAGCAGCGCCGGAGATCCGGCTCCTGTCCTGAGGAGGGGGAGTTAGGGAGAGATTTTTGGAGAAGGGGACGTCAGGCAGCGAAAGAAAAGCGAGGGATATTCCAGGCAGGGCATCTGATGTTTGGAGGGACATCAAGGAACCCAGTGAGCGAGGCAGGTGACAAAAGTAGTGGGAGACCATACCGTGCAGATTCTTGCGTATCATGGTGAGGGTTTGATCATAATGCGTAAGGATGTAGGGGGCCATGGGAGCATTTTGATTAGAGGAGTGTCGTAGCCTGGCTTTGCAGAGCTTCCTCTGGCTTTCGTGGAGAAGGGACTGACTGAGGTGGGTAGGCAGGAGTGACACCAGAGAAGAGGGAGAGGAGGATGCAGTTGTCCAGGCAACAGATAGTGGTGGCCTTAATGAGAGGGAGGCTTTGGGAGACACAGTGAGAAAGTGGGTAGATTTGAGTGGGGCTTCAGAAGTAGAGGTGACTGTACTTGCTAACGGAGGTGTGTGTTAGAGGGAAGGACTGTTGATGACAGGTGGCAGGACTCAGTTGACTCCTAGGGCCTGGGTCTCAGCTTCCCTATGGCCCATAGCCCTTTTCTTCCGGATATGGGGCACCTTGCCAGACTTGGCTTGAGTCGGTGTCAGCACAGAGGAACCAGCACAGTGACAAGGACTGACTCCAAGACCTGGGTCCCAGTGCTGGCTCATCCCTTAAAAGGCTGTGACATTCAGCCCATTCTCTTCCCCATTGTGACCCAGGTCTACTCATCTGTGTCCTGAAGATTCCTGTGGGGCCTTTCCAGACATTCATTGTCTCCCGTTGCTCCAGCCCAGCGATTTTCAAACTTTTTCATCTCATGACACACATAATTACTAAAATTCTGCAACACACCAAAAGATATGTTTTTTGCTGATCTGACAAAAATAGGTATAATTTTCATTCATTCACACTGGATGGTTATTGTGTTGGTTGGTGTCCTGTTTTTGTTTGACAGTCTAAGGGAAAAGAGGTTGGTGCCCCTGACTGAATAATCAGGTATTGCTTGTGTTAAAATTCTTGCAGCACACTGGTTGAAAATCACAGCTCCAGTCTGCTGTCCACACCATAACCAGAACAGCTGTAGTCATACACAGTTGATTGCCCTCTAGGCTGAGAAGGTGGCTTTTCGTTTTGAGTCTCCTAAGATCACTGCCACCTAGGAATTCCAGGAGACCAGAAGGAGCAGAACAGAAATATCGAAGAGATGGTTTAAACCAGGGCTTGGCCAACTATAGCCTGTGACCAAGAATAGTTTTTACATTTTGAAATGGTAAGGAAAAAGAATCAAAAGAGCAGTATTTTATGACATATGAAAATTATATGAAATTCAGATTTTGGTGTCCAGAAATAAAATTTTACTTAAACACACAGCCATGCCCATTTGTTTACATACCTTCCACGGCTGTTTTTGCACTACAACAGCAGAGCTGTTTTTTTCACAGAAAAAATTTGCTGACCCTGGGTTAAGGCCCTAGTGTTGATATTTTAGCTCACATGGAGCAATGTCTTGTTATTATCATCTTTGTATTTTTTTGTATACTGTTCTTTAGTATTTAAGTTATTCACAAGAATCAGCCACCCTAGATATGTAATTGATGTTGTTTATAAAAATTTGATCACATTTATAGTCCATGTTCAAGGGCTCTGAAGTAAGTGGATTTCATAGATCAGATTTTTTGACGTGCGCTTAATAGGTAGAACATTTAACAAACTAAAGACAGATTTAGTTTTTCCTCTCCTTGTTCAAAGATCTCTAAACACTAAAGAATCCATCTCAAGGGGCTTGCCCGTTCTGTTTCCTATTCCCAGTGCCCTTCCCTGGCCCTTCATTGCTGCCAGTTTTACTCCCGTTCACTCCTGCCCATCCTGTATGACTAGTTTAAACACTGCCTTCTGTACACTTTTCCTTGACACCTTGGAGAGATCAGGTCCTCTGGTTCAAACACTTATAGAGCCCTCGTACTGTCCAGCCTCAACCCACCTCGTCGCCCTCCTCCCCGTACTCTCCCTCTTACTCACTCTGCTCCAGCCACGCGGGCCTCCTTGTTGTCCCTTGAACATGCCAAGTAAATCGCGGCCGCAGTGCCGTTGCTCTTGCTATGTCCCCTGCCTGGGTCACCCTCCACCCGGATCTCTCCATACCTCCCTCCCCCGCTTCTTCCAGAGTTACCGCCTCAGAGAGACCCTCTCTCACCCCTGCCCCCTCATTTTATGACATTTCTTTGTGGCTCAAGGCACTATCCAGTATCACACTGTGTGTTTACTTGTTGATATGAGCCCTTCAAAGGAAGGGACCATCAGTGTTTTGGTCACTGCTATGTTCTCAGAACGTGCAACAGTGCCTGGTGCACTGCAGGCGCTCACTGAATGTAGGTCAGACAGACGATTAACCAGCAGGCTGTGAGCGGATCCTTTCGGATTCCTTCCCCAGGTCAGATTCAGAGGAAGACCAGTGGCAGCGGCGGGGAAGGCAGAGCCGGAGCCCACAACCACCCCGACGGCACTCCCAGGACCAGTCCTCTCCGTCTGACTCAGGCAACGAGCAGCACTGGCAGCAGCGGGCTCGCCGCCATCGGACACGCTCTTGGTTTCCAGGCTCCTCCTCATCCAGCTCTGCATCCCCAGACCACTCCCAGAGCCCGCGGGAGGCTGCCGCGACCCTGAGCCAGCAACAGAGCCTACAGGAGCGGCTGCGGCTACGCGAGGAACGGAAGCAGCAGGCGGAGCTGATGAAGGCCTTTGAGACACCCGAGGAGAAGCGGGCCCGGCGGCTGGCCAAGAAGGAGGCCAAGGAGAGGAAGAAGCGGGAGAAGATGGGCTGGGGTGAGGAGTACATGGGCTATACCAATACCGACAACCCCTTCGGCGACAACAACCTCTTGGGTACCTTCATCTGGAATAAGGTGAGTCCGTCTTACGAAGCTCCTGATGATTAGTTCTGTGTTTGTGCCATTCTCAAATCCTTCCTGCCTTTCTGATTATTTTTATTTCGTATACTTTTCACAACTTCTGTATCACGAGATGTTACTTAGCACTCAGAGCACACGTTTCTCAGACTACATTTTGCCATGCGGAGTTTATTTTACACGCACACACACACACGTGAACCTGATCATGGACACGCACACTGGTTCTGGCAGCTTTTATTCTGTTAACTGTCTCTTGCAGTATAATATTTCAGGCATGCTTTGCCCCCAAAACCAGCCTAACTTCACTCTGGCTGGGTCGCTCAGTTGGTTCGAGCATTGTCCTGTTCCCCAAAAGGTTGTGGTTCAATCCCTGGTCAGGGCACATGCCTAGGTTGCGGGTTCAGTCACCAGTCGGGGTGTGTATGGGAGGCAACCAATCAATACTTCTCTCTTTCACTAAAATCCATTAGAACAAGCAAACAAACATTCTCAGGTGAGGATTAAAAAAATAATTAAAACAAAAACCAAAACAGCCTAACCTCAGTGTGGCTGGAGAACAGATTCTTAGTGTCACACACCCAAGATGGGATTCCACGGTTATACTCTGTCAGCTCAGAGCTGTCATTTCATTCTCGAAGTGAAAATTACACACTGATCACTTAACCTGCAGCCATGGCTTTCGGCACATAGCTGAAAACAACAGAACTTCTCTCACAGTTCCGGAGGCCAGAAGTCCGAAATCGAGGTGTCAGCAGAGCCGCCCTCCCTTCGAAGGATCTGGGGAAGGACCCTTGTTTTTGCCAGCTTCTGGTGGTTGCCGGCAACCGCGGCTTATGGCTGTATCACTCCAGTCTCTGCCTCTGTTGTCACACAGCTGTCTTCCCTCTGTGTCTTTGTCTTTACATGGCATTATCCTCTCGCGTCGGGGTCTAAATTTCTGTCTCTCTACAAGGACACCAGTCATTGGATTGGGGCCCAGCCTAATCCAGTATGATCTCATCTTAACTAATTACATCTGCAGAGACCCTGTTTCTGAGTAAGGTCACATTCACAGCTTCCAGGTGTTGAGGCGTGGACATATCTTTTGGGGGGACACAGTTTAACCCGATTCAGCACCCATCGGCAGTGAGGGAAGGTGAGGTTCAGTGGGCAGAGTCAGAGGCTCGGGCCCCCCACTCATCGCCCACGCTTCGGGCATGGTTTCTTGCCACTGCCTTGAACACATCAAGCCTGTTTTACCTCAGCCTTTGTACTTGCTGTTCCTCTGCCTTAGAATACTCCCTACCTCTTCTGTGGTTGGTTCTTTCTTATCTTTCAGATCTCAGCAGACATGGTTCCTCTTCTGAGAGACCCTCCTGGCCCCCTTGGTCCCCCAGGTCCCCTTTATCAGAGCACTTTTCCTAGCACTTTACCAACAGACTTGTATCATGCACCTGCCAGGTGCTGGATTCTGTGTGGGCCCTGGGCACACCTCTACAGGCGAGGGAGACAGGAGATCCCTATCCCTGTGTGGCCAGCAGTTCCGTGGGGAGATGAGCTGTAATAAGCAAGCTAGCAAAGTTCATAGAGGAGAGGACAAAGGCAGGCATCAGGGCACAGCGGCAACCACAGTTTAACAAGCAGGCCCAGAGAGGTCTCATTGCCAGGGCGATGTCTAAATACACAGCCTGCCCTGGTTAGTGTGGCTCAGTCGGATGGAGCGTCATCCTGTAACTAGAAGGTTGTGGGTTCAGTTCCCAATCAGGGCACATAACTGGGCTGCAGGTTCTATCCCTGGTCTAGGCATGTACGGGAAGCAACAGGTCTATGTTTCTCTGTCTCCCTTCTCTGTAAAAGCAATGAAAAAATGTTCTCAGGTGAGGATATAAATAAATAAACAAACAAACAAACACATCCTAATTTATAATGTGTAGTTCCTGCCAAACTGTAAGCTTCAGAGGGCAAGCTCTGTCCCCCAGGCCTGGCACACAGTAGGCACTCAATAAATGCAAATTGAAGTTTGGGTGGTGTGTGCACATGCATGTTTAGGCATTCCCCAATCAGTCTTTCTCAACCCATCCCAGCCATGGGGGGTTCACCCCATGAGAGGGTTTCACCACACACAGCTGGTGCAGCTAGGTGTCTGCGAAACAAGAAACAAGAGTCAACAGGTCCCAAGTGAGACTCTTCTGTGAGCCCAACAGGAATGGGCCCAGCTGCCTGTTCTCTGTGCTTCAGCACAGGTCTCGCTCACAGCAGAGGGAACTTTGTAGTTTGGATTGTATCAGATTGATTTTGTAGGTGGGGGTGGAGGGTGTCCTCTAGTGGAAGGCGGTGAGATGTACCCAGGGCAGGTTGCTTCTCTTAGCTTCACTCCTGTCATCCGCAAAGCAGATGCTATGGTCCAGTCGTCTCAGTCGTATACATGAGTGCATCCAAGCTCCCTCATGGCAGGTTCCAGGGAGGGCAGCAGGGGGGAGGCACCTCTGCTCAGAGGGCATGTGGTTGATCTTTGCAGGCCCTGGAGAAGAAGGGCATCAGCCACCTGGAGGAGAAGGAGCTGAAGGAGCGGAACAAGAGGATCCAGGAGGACAATCGACTGGAGCTACAGAAGGTGGGCGTGCCATTGGCGGGTCCTCATGGGGTCAGGAGACTGTCTCTCACAGGGTCCCCAAGGCTGGTTTGCCCTTGTTTAAGTCAAACAGGACCTGATCAGCTCTCATGGAAAGTCCAGCGGATGCTGGCTTTAGGCACAG